>JAZHYW010050540.1:0-40000 GCA_037355805.1 Ixodes ricinus | reverse complement strand
AAAGGAAAAGAACAAAAAAAAACAGCGAGGAGGCAGAGATGGACAGAAAGCGATACGCATGCAGTTCGAAAGGAAAAAAACAGTTGAAAACATAACAAAACGACTTATAAGAGCAGACAAATGTCTCAAACAATCATAAAAGTCACTTTTTTTTTTACATGCCTCTGAAGAATAAGCAACAGACGACCTAAAACAGCTATGGTGCGATCCATGTTTTCTACAGTTTCTATATAGATCTAGCGTTCTTTATCTTTTTCGCTTTGCCAGATTTTTTAGGGGGTTTATAGAGCCTGCTTTTTTGAAACGAGGATTATGAGAATATAACCTAAGTTTTCGTATCGCCAGCCTTGTTCTTGCTGCACTAGTGGTAACTTTAAAGCACAATTTACAAAGTTAAAAGCGCTAAAAAAACGAAGGAGAGGTGAAATAGGCTCTTTCACAGGTCCGTTGTTTTTTAGCGCTTTTAACTTCTAAACGATGAATCACCAACAAGCTTCCAAGTGCATACCCTTCTTCTTTAGAGCACTCCAGCGCTTCACGGGTTTTGCATTTCTCCTAAAATTGACTAATTTATGGTTTTTCAAAGATCCTCAGCTGATTTCAAATTGAAAGCATGTCTTTGTTTTCACTTATTAAAAAAATAATTAATAAATTTTAGATATATACATATTAGGCAATCACGTATTGTTTTTTGCACTCCTGACGTCCACCGTCGCTCGCAGTTTGTTCCAGAATAGCTATTTTTCCCTCAACGTCCTAGTGGTGGAAATGTTTTAATATATTGCCTAAAACGCTCGGAACTTTAATTGTCCTTTCCAGAATATTCACCGCACATTACGGATGTTTTTTGTTTTTTTTTTCTAGCCAGCTTACATATTGCTTTATATTTCTTTAAAAAACGAAACACTTCTCATAAGAACATGCCGTAATAAACGTAGAAATCGTGCTCGCTCGTCACGCTATATTTTGACGAAAACGGATTCCCGTTACGACGCTGTCGCCTTTTCTTTTTTTTTATGGAGGCATTTTTATGCGGACAGGAACTGAGGGAGAGGAGGAGACAAGAGGGGACGTCAGAACGCCGAGTTCTGATTGGAGGGAATAGTGGGTAGACCTAGCTAGAGCTGCCTTTGTCCTCCACTGCACTCGTCGAACGCTTTAGGACGCCGAATGCCGGCGCCTGGCGTTTGGCTTTCGCCTTCTAATGCGTTCGACGAGTGCAGTGGAGACAAAGGCAGCTCTAGCTTTAGGTCCACCCACTATTCCCTCCAATCAGAACTCGGCGTTCTGACGTTCCCTTTGTCTCCTCCTCTCCCTCAGTGTACAGGCGCATAAGAACGCCAAAGAACGAATCACGAAACAAGAAGAATAAACATTTTAAGAGCTCACGTCCTCCATTTCCTAAGTTGTCAGCAGTGGCATACCAACTTCTTCTTGAGTAAGGGCGCAAACCAGACCCCCCCCCCCTCAGGGCCGGGGGCGGTGCCCTTGGTACCTCTTTGGGCGCCGCCGACCAGTGTTTGCCCTGCCCGGTGGCGGCTGTTTCAGGGGGGGGGGGGCAAAACACATGCCTTGCCCCCCCCCCCCCACTCTAAGAACCGGGGGGGGAGGGCGCCCCGCTTGCCCCCCGGTTGGTACGCCCATGGTTGTCAGCCACTAATGCCTGCCTAACTGTTGAGGGTGTAGTAAGCTTGATCTCAGTCCTAACTAACATAACATGAATTGATGTTCTCCAGATGGAAGCGAGAAAAGAAAACATAGGCAATACCACCCCTGGGGCAGTGTACTGGCTTTTTAAAAACGCGCTGCGGCACCTGTGGAACTTCTCTAAGCCGCAAAGTTTGCCGGAGCCCAGCGGTCTGACCCCCGGTGTGTTTGCCAGATGTTTTGCGTGGCTGCGGTGCCACGTGTCGACCTTTCCCGAACCAAATATCGTTTCCTTGTGCTAAACTTATTTTTTTGCCGACTGACTTTTTTTTTGGCAGCGTGATGTTGTTTTTGTTCGATAAGTTCGCGAGACCGTAGAATATAAATGAGGCAACGTTGGCTATGGCCTGCTATCAAATTTTTCTACTGTATCGAAAGGCAAAAACCGATGTTTCGCACATTTGCTGCATGCGCAATGTGCATCCTTGTTCGCGTATGCGGACAACCTACGGAGAAGATACCCATCGAAGATAATCCCGCATATGCGGAATATCAGCATGCACGCGAGGTAAGTTTTCAGGTCCTTCACCATTTAGCTGTAATGTGCCAAGCGAGTCTAAAGAATGCGTCTCCGAATTTTAAAGCTGCAAACAAATTTTTACCACTCAGTCGTTCTATCAAAATTGCAGAAGGAAGAGGCCAAACCTTCATCTCAAAATCACGCCCCCCCCTCTACTATTTTCACACATCTACATAAAAGTCCCCCTCCCTCTTCCTTCCAGCCCCCCACCCCTATTCTCAGACATATCCAGACCACGACCATAGGTGACTGCAGTCGCGCCTCCAAATTCAACGCCGAAACCGCGAGGCTGTGTGCATTCAGCCATTCTAACTACGCAAAAGCTGTCCGCTCCAGGGCCACTAGATATTCTGCGTGAGCAAGATACATTCCCTAGTAAAGTATTTGAACAAATCATGCAAGATTCACTCTCCGTCTAATGGGCGAGAAAGGCAGCGCGCCGCGCTGAGCAGAGTTGACGGAGGGCCACCGTAGCACGAGAACAGTAAAGAGCGCTGTACCACGACTATCAGGCAAGAGGAGCAGCGTGTAAACAGGCTGGTAGTATCGCGGATACAATTGTATCAGCGATAGAATCTGAAAGACGCTTGTGTATATGAATCGTCTGTATCGAGACACTTTTGAAATATATATTTGTATTTTAGCAGTGAATTACATTTGCGATTGGTTCGCTCGTATCGCGATACTCTGCCAGGCTCAGGGATCTCGTAATATTTGTCGAAAATGAAATGTCGTGTTTTAGAATAAACTAAACACCACCTTACTGGTGCAAGGGGTCCCAGAGTTTGTGGTATGACTTGGTTGGCAGCCTGGTTGCCTGGTATGCCACAGAGATTAAAATTAAATTTAAAAAAAAGAAAAACACAAAAATAAATCTGATTTGCAGAACGGTCAGTTCTAAGATTAGCAGGATAAGCACCCCCCAGAAAGCCCTTTACCTTTCCCACCCTAGCAGAGCAAACGCTGTGAAGGAAATTAGTGGAGAGGAGGAAATCATCGGTCATGAACAATCGCGAACTTTAGGAAGGACTTACCTTCCTGCACGAAACCTGTTCATGTCTTATAAAGACTATAAAAGTTTTTCGTTTCATTTCGGTCTCAGTCACGTGGGTTTCCTATCTGGTATGCGGGATGAGCAATTATTAACGACATTTCAACCTGGAATATGCGGGAAAATGTAGGTGAGGCAAAACAAGAATGTGTGACAATCACGCATTGTTCGTGAACCCTTTTAGCGGCGTGGAAAAACTCGAAACGATGTTTTAATGCATACGAGAAGTGACGACATTCAAGATGGCTGCGGTCTTATGGAAATGTTGTTTACTTACTCTCGTTAAAATTTTAGGGAAGCTCCTCATATCTCTTGGGCATCTGAGCAGAGCGAACACCTGAAAGGAGGTGTGAATCCTCCCCGGCGTTCGCTCTGTAAAGTTTCCAAGTGGGAGGAGCATAACCTGAACTCTTAACCCAGGTGGTCTCAAAGTCGTTTGAGTTAAGGGGCCTTGGTTTGAGTATGGTGGACAAATTGCCCACACCGGAAAGGTTGAGGGCCAACGTAAGACAGGGGGGGGTGGGGGGGGTTAAAAGATTTCAAAGAGATTTCGTGCTCTTATGCTTTTTGTAAACTCCCAGTTTTGCCAGTGATATCTGGCAAAACCTCACGGCAAAATATATTTAATTCGGCAGATGCCTTTCGTCAAGCATGCAAAGTAGTCATTTGTCTTTCGTTGTTCAATGGGAGCCACAATTGTATATTTTAATGGTGCGAGTCAAAGAGGAAGAGGAAGGGATCGTGCACATTTGCCTCCGTCATAGAGGAAAAAGAAGATTGCGGCTCCTTTCCTCCATAGTCGCCTCTGAAGAAACAAGCCGAACAGGTTTCTAAACGTTGGGCCCCTGATTTAGGGATTGGTTGGTCGTCATATTTTAATAAATATTTTGTTGTCATTAGCTTCTTTTTTTTTTCTCACGCTAGCGCTATGTAAGAAACGTTTCGCTCGATTTTAAGGTAAAATGAATGAATACTACGTCTCAGCTTACTTGTGCGATGCTTACTAAAAATGCCGTCGCGATAGGTTAAAACAACAGATTGTCAAAATTACGGATTCGGATTCATTAAATATTTGTCAACAAATAAATTCGGGCTGTTTTTTTCTGTCCTTCAGTTTCGTGATCCAGGAGAAAAGCTTTTCATAAAATACACCACATATCAGACTCCTCCCGGGGCGGATTGCTTCTGGAACACTGTAGATTGCGTGCGAGCACCAATACGTGCTTCAGCTTGGGATGCGAATCGGCGGGAAAACGTAAGGCTCACTTTTTTATCACTCATAAAGGTCATCGGGAACTTAAGAACAACAAGATGTGGCCAGTTGACATAACGTGCCTCACTTTACCTGGATTGGCTCCTCATATTACGTTCTCTACGATGCTGTGGTTTTTTCAGGCTGCCAAAGTGACAACGAGATAATTGTGGCTGGTCACGTCCAGGCGTTCTTACGTTACCAGTGACTATAAACACTCTCTATCGATGATGATATTTCGAAGGTCTGCTCATAGAGCACTCTTGTATTGCGCAGCCTTGAATTTAAGACTCCGCTCCTGTTCAACACCAGCGAAGGACACACCCGGCCGAACGTAATCTTGCATAAGCTCACACCAAGTAAGCAACCAATCATCTATTTGTATATACATCAATTTACGTCGGAGATACATTTTCTGTCCCAACAAGGACCGTGATCGCGAGTTGCCATATTCGCTACCCGCGGAAACCCCAAGGTTACAGATGCAGTGAACGTGATCACTGTCACATCTGCCTCATTTTTGATGATCATGATTCAGTGTAAAAAATAATAATATTAATAAACACTTAATGGTCGCGCCTTTAATATTGTTATTACTTAACCTCTCGCGATTCACGCAAAAACTTTTAAACGTCCCTTCATTATTCGTCTAAAATTAAGAGACCTTTACGTGCTTTGTAGAAAACATATTTGCCTTGACCTTACGTATACAGTCCGAACTGCGCAGAATGCTAGCCTGAGGGGCTGCTTGAAAGCGATATTTTCCGCTAAATTTCGCGGGAAGTAGTCGCGTGACACCAACTACGTCATTACGTCACTTGCCGTGTACTGCTGCAGCGTGGTATCACGTGATACTCTGATGTCAAGATGCATAGTAACGTGAAACTGTGACGTGAAGTTACGTGATCACGCGACACTATGGCGTGAAATTACGTGGTCTCGTGACACCACGGCGTCAAATTATGGTTCACGTGACACGTCACGCCAAGGTACGTGGTCCGGTGACACCGTGACGTCACGTCACGTTATCACGTAACCCGGCGCAACCACGTGATCGTACCCGAGTTATTATGTTTTGTTTTGGTTACAACTGTTCGTGACGCTCTAGACTTAGAAACTAGCTTTCATAAAAGCAACATTCTGCTTTAAAAGTTAATGCGTGAGCATGATTTCAAGAGCAGAGGGGGAGACCTTTTGTTAGAATTTGAGCGCCGTATTTCATTGTGTTTTTAAACGTTACGCAACGTTCCAGATAATATAATTAATTCAACATAAAATTGTGCTATTCTAATTATGAAGTGAGTCCTCCCCACTGAAGAGAAATACAAAATTGACATGGGACAATATATTCTTGTTACTTGACACGAAGATAATGTCTGCATGACCCATTGCAGATGACACTGAACCTAGAAGGTTTCCCTTAATGTATTTAAAGCCGACAGGAGATTGCTTTGTCGTGCGAGTTCCACATCAAAATAACGGTGAGTACAAGTAAAGTGAAGCTTATACTTCTTGTTTAACGATATTACAGCATGTGCACTTACCCTTCCAGCGCATTTTAGACGGTCAGCAAAATACGGTTGCTCAACGTATCGCACGTGATTTACTACAGAGGTGTGGCTATCTGGTGAATATTTGGGGAGAAAATATTAACGAACAAAGTTACATCGTTCAAAAAAAAATAAAAAGAGTAACCTGTTTCGGATAATCTACGACGGCATTCGCAGACGGTCTCAGAATGGTGCTCGCCGACTTGTAAGTGATGCCGACAAATGGCTAGGGAACGAAGCTTTTTTTTAGCTCGCCCGTTTCACAGAGAAAAGCCGCATAATCATCATCATCATCAAAACCACCACCACCGCCGCCACCATCCACCATCATCATCATCATCATCATCATGAGGATGTTATGCCTCGCTCGATTATTTCCGGACAAGAAATTGGAGGCCTCTCGGCAATTTAAATACCTCGTTTAGTATTTGTTTACTGAAAATTGATGATCGCACTTAGAAAATGGTACATTAAAGAGACGCGCGCTGCGCTGAGGAGCCGTAGCCAGAAAATGATACGAGGATCTGCTAAGCTCGGCGCCGGGGAGTCCTCGAGGCTTCCGACATCTGTCGGCAGCATTGCGCTTGCAAATTCCGTCTGCAAATGCCACCGTAGATTATCTGAAGTAGGTTCTTATTTTTGTTTTCAAAGAGGTAAGTTCGTCCGCTGATATTTTCCCTCCAAGTTTTCACCAAGTAGCCTCACTCCAAGGTAAATCATTGCGCCACTTGTTGAAAAACCGATTTTTCCGAACCATCTAAAGTGGGTTTGAAGCGTTACTGTACTACCGTATGCTGCAGATATCGATTGAAACGTGTACATAGAAGCACAGAAAAGCGCAGTTTGAATGTGCTTAGGTTATTTGAAGCTGATTTTGTTTTCGGTGGTACTAAGAATGTATTAGTCTGCTAAATTTTCTCACCCATAAGGAAAACCAGGAGCGTCTTTTTTGGTTTTACTTCTGCGCAAATTATAAAAGTTTGGGAAAGTAATATTTGTTTTCATAACAAGTTATTTGCATGAAAGAGGAATTAGGGGTGAATGTTTATTCTGAATATTAACATGAAATAACGACATTCGTCTTTTGTATCCAGCCGCGAAAATGCAGATACGAAACACCAGAAAGAAGTAAAATCAATGATGGCAGAAGGAACTGCGCGGCGCTTTCACACCGACGCTGCAGAGGAGGGTGACCATGCACACTGAAGTTGCACGGTTCTGCGATCCCACTGAGTCGAGACAGGCGCTAAAACTCCCGGCACCCGACAGTGAAGGAAGCTGAGCTTCAATCACTGTTACTAAAGCTGTTCGGGAGGCCCAGAGGTGCTTACTGTACGCAACAAACCAGCCACATCACATTTACTGCTACTCCGACTCCAGACAGGCAGTGGACGATTGCAGGAAGCATTCTACCCGAAGCCATTTCGTCGAAAAGAACCGCGGCAACGAGCTGGCCCACAATGCGGCACGAGAAGCTTTAAGACAGATCTCGGAAAATCGCACAGGAGTGGCCAGCTCGGAAGCTAAACAGGAAAAACACTATGACTACGTGGACGCGCTACTGCTTGCGAAGAAAGAACGGAGAGAAGCGCTCCGGTTTCTGATTCCGGAGGAGTAGGACCTAAAGTCCCTCGATGTATTTAAGTAGGACCCAATCCTCCTTGGTTACAGCCAGTGGGAGGCCGTTCGACTCCGGAGGATTCGGACCGGCGCTACTGTCACCCCAGGTAAACAAACACTCATAGCGAAGAAACCCGAAGACGGTTGCTGCACTAGGTGTCCCCAAGAGGGCTTGAGACTCCAACCACTAACCTCCGGTACCTCCTTTGGGAATGCCCGGTGCTACAAGAGCATCGGGACGCCGCGTAATCTCAGCTACATGGAGACATTGAAAAACCTACAAGTCAACGCATCTTGACTTACCCTGGCCTCCACAACAACGAAAAGCGGTCCTACACTAGCTTCTCGCGTACTTGCGGAAGGCGCGCCTCAAGGCTGAGTCTAACTCCTTTACCCTTCCACCTGATACCTCTAGGCAAGAGAGGAATCGCACCCATTAAATCACATGTTTTCACTTCACTTTTTTGTAAACAAGTCATAGGTCAATGGATTCTATTTTGACCGTTTATCTCCGAGCTAAGAATAATAGGAAGTTTTCGTAGATCCTGTCCGCCGTCCCTCAACGCCTCTCTGCAACCCGCTATGACTTCCTGAGCTTTGCAAACAAGACAGCAGCGCCCGTGCGCAGTGGTGGCGTCTTCGTTGCGAAAGCCTATTGGAAGGGGAAGAACAGTCCACAAAAGCTCTTTAATAAAAAGAACCGTAAAATAATACTGACCTCAGATTTCACAAACTCTTCAGTTTGAACCCTAAAAAACGATTTCAACAAACCTTTTTTTTTAAATATAAATATACGCAATTTATTTTCTCTCTCTCGCTATGCCTAAGTCAAAATCCTGCGGTGATCAGCCGAGTTCCAATGGAGCCTGATTACAAAATTCCACTAACAGCCGGCTCTACCCATTTATATCTAATTACTTTAGCAGAGCGCGACTCACAAGTGAGATACAAGCGTTACGTAAGAACTCTGCTCAGTTTTTGGGCTTCTATGCAGTACCTCCTGGGCTATTGAACGGCTACTACGTCTCAACATCTGCTAACCGCCGTCGCTTTTTTAGCCAAAGAAATTATGAAATATTCTTTGTTCCACGACGGCGAAAAGCATGGCGACAGCGAAATTAAGCCACAGATCTATTTAACATATTTAAATTAATAACTTTTGCAACGTTCAGATGCCAAGACGCGTGTCTATACTGTCTAGAAGAGTTCGTGTAAGGACAATCATTGTGAGAGGCTGAGAGTTACTGAAGAAATATGATGCATATATCAGGTTCAAAAGCGGACATGCTATATATAAATGGCGAAACTGAGCATGATGCTTCATGTACCCAGAACTCCTCACGGATCACAATTTTAGGAAAAACCTTCCCGTGCCCTTCGGAAAACGAGGGGAGTAGTGTGTGCTCTCAATGAAACAGGAGGGAATTAGCCTAAATTCAATCCCTAGGTTCGAGTATTTGGTTGCATCCGTACGTTATGATGAAAATATCGGCTTGGAATAAGACTATAAGTTGTGCAAACTTTTCGCAATATCCCATCTGCTATTGTGATGCCAGCATGGACAAAACAGAGTTTTTGCAAGCCATATTTTAGCGTTTTGTGGAAAGCACTGATGAAGCTTGTGCACGTGCGAATAATCGAAAATGTTTTACACTTCCAACTACTCCGTATGAACGTGTTGGAAATTATATTAGGACAAATTTCGTCTCGAACAGTTTGGTTAAGAAAAGAAAAATCATACTAAACGTCACTATTACAAATAGATCGGGTTTTCAGGTTAACTATTTCACCATATCTTGCCGTGCATCTTCAATAGTTATGTACCAAGTTCATTTAAAATATTCCCTTAGGTACATTTCTGAATTAAACAGATTGCCAGGCTCACTAATATATTCAGACTTCTTTGGCTTCCTAAATAATGGTCACTGATTTTGTTTTGAAGTAGATTGAGTCTCATTTATGTTACTATTTCGAGCATATGTTTTTCTCATTGCATTTTATGTTCGCCGTTTACCTTGTATAATATCTTGAAATTGTCTTGCCATCCCTTCTGCCTAAGTTTTGCGTTACGAGATAAAAAATCTGCCTCTCCCATCACGTTCCTGAATGAGCCATGGAGTAATATTAAGAAAGCTATTAAATGGTATTTATGAATAGCATTACGGTGTGATCACAGCGGCATTTCCTTGAAGAGCACTGCCACTTAATAACCCAAATATAAGGCTTTATACTAGACCCATACTAAAACAGTTGGGCGGAAACTTTACTAATTAAAAAGCTAGTTGTAGTCTCATTTAAATCAAGCTTACTTTGAAATTTGAAAAAAAAAAAAAACGTTCACTGTTTAGAAATGTTGCGCGAGCTCGGTTATTCGTCTTTAACATTAGTTGCAAAACGACATTTCTTTTTTCTTACAGGTTGTATCTTATTCATCCGAGAAAGAAATGCAACTTGCGATGAATGTCATAAAGAGTGCGAAAACATTTATGTACAATACTGCAACATGACTCTAGAACAATCTCCATATCGTAGCACCTGCCACAAAGAAACAGCTCCTCAATGTTGAGACTGCTACTTGCGCTTGAAGAGCCATTAAAATGATTTAACAGACGACTGAGACATTTAGAAATTTCGAATACACATCTACTCGTCCTATCTAAAATTAGTATTTTGTTTGCCTTTTGAGTGTTATACTCATTGAAAGCCTAATAAGAAACGCAGGAGCTTAATATCTTCGCGCTGCTTACATCATGATTTGTTTTGCGGCGTTCTTTTCGGCCAATGCTGGAATCTCATTGGCGGCAGAGCGATGATAAGATGTACGACGCTTTGCCTGCCTGCATTTCTAAAACTGCATCACCAGATAAAATGTCGGTATGCAGACCGCTTGCCTGCACTATGATGCCTGAAACGCGTCTCTGGCTGGTACGTTTGGTGCATCATCCCGCAAATACATCAATGATAACGTTGCGTGTATGTTTGTGCAGCTGGAAGTTAGTCAGCCTTCATGGGCGTCTGGTGTCTCAGCTGTTGAGGAGAAATTTAGCCACTGCGGTATCAACCGCTAGCCTGGGGTCTTTTAACGTGCACCACGCACTAGTGATACACGACCGCACGCCGGTACACGATGCTCATCCAGATCGAAACGGGAAGGGTGAGGCAGCGCGAGCTTTTCGCTACACGTGCTCCGAGCTGGTCAGGAGTGGGGATTGAGCCTACAGGATCCCTGTGTTCTGCAGCGCGAGTTCTCGCTCCACGTTCTGCAAGCTGCTGTGCGCTAGCCCGCTTGGGCCCCGTTCACGACGCAAGTACAGTGCAATCCACTTGTAATGATAATGAGAAAACCCGAAAATGCGATTGTTATAACCGATTATCGTTGTATCTGGACTAAATACTTGATCGTTTCTAGTCTGGAAACCCTATAAGCAGATCGTTATAAGCGGTATATCGTTATATGTATTGTCGTTATAAGTGGATTGCACTGCACATCAAAAGTGTTCCCGAAGTGGCCACAAATGATGTCAGAAAAGCTGGAGTGTCGTGCTGTCGGATATCGTGATCCTGACGGCTGGTGCTCAGAAGTATCGGCAAAAGCACGAGCAAACGAGAGTGTCGCCGTTGTCGCGAAGTCTCAACTCCTGGCTATCGAAGCTTCTGCGGACTGTCAAGTCGGAGAGCGACTTGCAGCAAAATAGGCTTCGTCCACGTCCATCACCGCTGCTACGTGACACCACCAGGGTCGTGGCTGGCGACAGCGTGACACTTGTATGACGTTATCAGGCGGAAATCGAGGAACCATTTTTTTCGACGCGGTAAACATACCAGTCGGTGACGTATTCCGGGCACCGTTCCTGCACGAACCATCCTTCTCACGTGAGAAAATAGAGCTGTTTCCACTTCAGCGCTCGCGCCTATCGTTAAGTTTCTGTGGATCGGACCATAAAAGACTATTTATTTATTTTATTTATGCAATACCCACAGCGCCAAATCAGGCATTACAGTGGGGGGATATACATACAAAAAACAAACATACAATGTCAGTCAGACCTCTGCTCCACGGCAGATGAATCATTCAAACAACACATAAACCTTATAAACCATACAAGGAAATAGAAACTTATAAACTATACATATAAACATAGCTTATAAACCACGCAAGGGAATGCGCGGTAATATAAAGAACTCAAGTTAGATTTAATCTAACAGAGAAAAAAGTCATCATTTGACAGTACACCAACCACAGACGGAGGCAATTGATTCCACTCATAGATAGTTCTTGGAAAAAAGGACATCCTAAACACCTCTGTTTTGAACGAAATTTCTCGCACCTTGAAACTATGGTCAACACGCTCCGATTGATAGTGGGGCCGCATTATATACATATCTCTTATTATGCCAACTGTCGAATGGTAAATGCTATGAAAGAACTTCAAACGAAGTCGTCTTCTGCGAGTTTCGAGTAACTCCCAATTTAATATATCTTTTGTGCGTGTCGCGCTGAAATCTTTACTATAGTTCCCGGTAACAAACCGAGCGGCTAAGTTCTGCAGTTTTTCTAGTTTTATTTTGTCACGTGCTGTAGGCGGGTCCCAGACGACACAGGCGTATTCCATAACTGACCTGACGTATGTTTTGTAGAGCAATTCCCGAGTGTCTTTATTGAAGTTCCTTGCATTACGACGGAGAAACCCTAATGTTTTACCAGCCTTGGCCACTACGTAATCAACGTGGGTATTCCATCTTAAGTCAGTCGTGTAATTTACCCCCAGATATTTATATTCTAACACTCTTGATAAAATATTGTTATTTATGGCATAAGAAGCAGCGTACGGGTTCTTTTTCCTTGTGAATGACATAAAAACAGTTTTCCCCAAATTTAACTGCATTCGCCATCTGAGGCACCACTGGTTAATTCGGTTAAGATCCCGCTGTATGATATTAGCATCCTCACCACAAGCGACGGCCCCATATAAAACGCAGTCATCTGCGAAAAGTCTCATCTGCGACACTACTCCTTCGGTGATATCATTAATGTATAACAAAAACAGAAGTGGCCCCAGGACCGACCCCTGCGGTACACCAGATGTGACTTGCACAGTAGATGACTGTGAGCCACTTACAACGACAAACTGACTTCGTTGCCTCAGATATTCGGCGACCCAGGAGACGACTTGCGGATTAATATTATAGCTATTCAGTTTTCCAATCAATAAGGAGTGCGGTACCGTATCAAAAGCTTTCCTGAAATCTAAAAATACACAATCTATTGAGAGACGCCTATCTAAAGCATAGGCCAGGTCATGGGTAAATTCGGTTAGTTGTGTTACACAAGATAGTCCCCTCCTGAAACCATGCTGACGGGGATTAAATAAACAATGCCTATTCATGTGCTCTACGATACTCGTATACAAAATGTGCTCTAGGACTTTACACGCAACACACGTTAACGATATTGGGCGGTAATTTGCGACGTCATTACGCGGACCAGATTTGTGAATTGGGACGACTGCAGCGTTTTTCCAGTCATCTGGAAGGCAAGCTTCGTTCAGTGATTTGATAAAAAGTATTTTCAGAAAAGGTGATAGCGATCGCGCACAGAGTTTAAAAATGTGGTTTGGTAAACCGTCAGGACCGCCTGCTTTAGAAGTATTCAGCCCCTGCAACAGTGATTCAATTCCACGTTCACTGATTACGATATCATCCATATCACCTATCTCTTCTCGGACCGCCTCTCTATCCCCGTCGTCACTTGGTATTACGGTGGTGAAAACTGAACTGAAGTACTGATTAAATTTTTCTGCTTTAGCGATGTCATCATGGACAATGCCATCACTGGAAGTGAGCGGCGGAATGTCTAAGACATCCTTTCCATTTCTTTTTACATGTTTCCAGAATTCTTTCGGGTTGTCTTTTAGTCGCGACTCAATTGAATTAGTAAACGTATCTTTGGCTATGCAAATGGCTTTTTTTAATTCACATGCTACTTTTTTTAATTTTTCACAATTTACAAGTGTCGGCATTATGCAATAATTACGATATAATCTTTGTCGTTTCTGTGTGAGACTGCGCAGTGCCCTTGAAAACCACGGTTTACTTCGACCTTCTCTTGCTGTGAGTATCCTTGATGGAACAAAACGCTGTCTGAGCTCACAGATTTTGTTTTTAAGCGAAAGCCATAGTTCAGACGCTCCTTTGTATTCTGCTTCTGTTTCAAACACAGTATAATACGTATTCAATCCTTCGTTTATCCTATTTACGTCAGCTTTCTCAAAGTTGTACACTCGCCTTGCTACACCTCTGCTTGTCTTCACATGCTCTACATTCATATGACAGATCACAACACTGTGATCACTAATGCCTGGCACAACCAGAGTAGAACGGACTAGGTGGGGCTGATTGGTTAGTAATAAATCTAAAATATTACTTCCACGTGTTGGTTCCATCACCATTTGTCGGAGTGCAAAAAGATCTGTCAAGTTCGCCATTTCTTGATTCAATCGCCCTGCAGTTGCGATAGCTCTACCCTGCTCGCTCCAGACAATATTTGGCAGATTAAAGTCTCCTCCGATAACGAGACAATCCGTTCGCACTGCTTCTGTCATTGCTATTAACTGGGTCATTGCGTCGACCGGAGAATCAGGGGGTCGATAAAAGCTGCATGCTGTAAGTACCTTGTTATTGGAAAATATTAATTGGCAAAAAATGGCCTCACAGGCTCCAGTACCAACATAAACTTCACTAGAATAAATGCTATTCTCTACCAAAATAAACACACCACCGCCATGAGCATTTCTATCTTTTCTATAGCATGTGTAACCATCAGGAAAGACTTCATTATCACCGATGTCTGCCTCTAACCAGGATTCTGTACCAAGAATTACAGAGGGTTTTACCAAATCGACAAGTGCAGAAAATTCATGAATTTTATTCTTAATACTACGACAATTTATTACAAGAAAAGAAAGATTAACTCTATTTGGCTGACGCAGTCATCTGTGCGGTACGACTTGATTTGTCTCATCATCATAGACATACTTTGTGCCATTCAGTAGCAACGTGTCATATCTAAGGTTCACTTTGTCGCCATCCTTTCTTCGTGACTTGGCAAAGTCCCATAATCGTTTCCTTGTCGTTCGCACCGCCTGGGAGAAATCCTCAGAAATACTAATGGGAGTTCCCTTCAACTTCCGTGCGTTACTCAAAATTAACTGTTTTTCTTTGAACGAGGTGAACTTGGCTATCAGTGGACGGTTTTTGCCATTCTGGAACTTGCCCAACCTGTGAGCCCGTTCCATTACCACAGTCGGTAGGCCCAACCTTGATTCACAAATTTCTGAAATTCGTTTCTCTGAGTCGGCATTTGATTCGCGAGCCCCTGCGTCAGGGACACCATAGAAGATTAAGTTGTAGCGTCGGCTTCGGTTCTCAAGATCATCTACCCTTGCCATCAATGCCCCAAGCTCACGCCTTTGGTTCTCGCATTCAGTTTTGCACTCCTTAATAGCAGAATGCAGTTGGTCAAGTCTATTTAGCTTGGATTCCAATGACGTCATACGGTTGACCAGATCATCTATGGCAACCTTATTCTCAACCTGTGTGGTCTCGATAGAGGCAAGCTTTACCTGTATGGTCGCTTGGCCATCCAAGAGCTGCTGCAATTGTTCCGCCGTAGTGGGACCCGGGTTAAGCTCTATGTCCCCACACAAGAGGAGTAACAGAAAATAGAAAGCGAAACGCCGTAGCAGACGAAAGCGACGTCGCGACCGGCGCTCAGGCTCCGAATGTGTTGATAAGCAAGCAAACAGTGTTTGGGGTGGAACCGGCAAAACAAAAACGGAGAAAAAAGGAGAGTGTTTTGCATCACTAACCTGCGAAAGCAGTAAAATCAACGTGAAGGGCACCGCCGTAGCCATGCCGGTTCCACGCCCCACTGGAGTACTGCAGACCAACGCCTTTTGTAGCTGGCTTATGGGAAGAGAACTTTCCCATTGTTCGTAGACCGGGACGATACACTCGCCGAAACCAGACGCATTGCATATCATCCAGTCCGCATCGTCATGAGGAAGGTTGGTTCCGTCGCTGGTCTTGATTTCGTTGATACCGTTGATAATCCGAGGCGCAAAGTGACTGCAAGTTTCACATCCCTCGAAGCACTGCCGTTGGCCAGAGAAACCGCTGACCTGCGAAAGCAGTAAAATCAACGTGAAGGGCACCGCCGTAGCCATGCCGGTTCCACGCCCCCTAGTATAGTGCACCGAACTGAAAGCGCCCCATCCCCTCTCTTTTTTTTTTTTTTTGTCTTTCTATGCTGCCATTCACTAATTTGAAATGAATGCGCTACGATCACGTTAATGTAGACACGCAGGTTATGAATGGGAGAGCGAGGTCTCCATATTCAAACATCACACATTCAAACTCCACTCGTGTCCATTTCGACATCGATCTGGTGAGGTACGCGGTACTGAGATGCGGGTTACAATATTCAGTTGCAGCGGTCGTTGTTCGTTGGCTAAACCGCTCCTCTGCAGTGGAAACATAAGCCATAATTTCTAGAAATTTTCCCTCTTCATATCCTTTGTTTTTACGTTTTTAGAGGGCTTAGTGAAATAAAACGGTATTTGATGATTAAATATCACGTTTTATCAACCTCTACAATAGAAAAGATACTTATTCGATTTTATGTCGCCCATTAATTAGGTGAAATGCTTAGGCGGTGCATAGTCCCATTTGCATTGAAGTCTAAGTCCGGTGTGTAAATAACTTTTTTTAATGACAAGCGTAGCTAAAATGAAAATCGTGCGCGTTAAAGTGTCAACCAAATGTCTAAAACTTGTGGCACATTTCACATTGTTCAAAGTGATTTTTTTAAATTTTCTTTTACTAGAAGTTGTAGGCTTATTCAAACGCAAGCGTGAGTTTAGAGCAGCGTGAAGCGTTTTTTAGATGCGGAGCATCTCTTGCTCGGGTCTATGTCCCGCGGCGTCGTAGTCCGCACTCACGCTACCGCATGCGCGACTCTCCTCCTTCCTCTCTCCAACCGCTGCGCGCGTTGCTCTCTCCGCTCTCTCTCTCTACCAGCTGCTTGCACTTCGCGTGCGTTCGCTTCTACACACCGCGCGCGCATGCCTGCACCCCTCTCTCTAGTCTCACTCTCCTTCAAGTGTGGATCTAAGCTTGGCGGTAGCGCGCTGCGCGCGTTCCCCCGGAGGAGTGAAAGGAGGATGGTTCTGTGCGCGCGGGCTCTGCAGCGCTCACGCCGCCAGGGCTTTCCAGTGCGGTGGGCTTTTCCCCGCAACTCTGCGGCTGTCGTCTGCTGTGCGTCTCCGCCGCTCGCGTCCGCTGCGGCCCAAACTCCGGGCCAGCCCAAGAAATCAGTCAAGAAGGGAATAAATTAGTTACGATCCGCGATGCTCCGCATCACCCTGCAAGTGGTTCCCCTCGGGAAGACGGTGTAATTTTCTTTGCCTGATCCCTTAAGCCACCAGCTGATTGTGCCAGAAGGTATCATGGCGTTTTACCGACATGGTTCTGAGTTCATTAAATAAATTTCCTCGGGTGTCGATAAGACTCCTGGGTGGACAGTCACTGTGGTGGTCTGTGCAGTTTACTTGCCGAATGCAACTAAACCGGTGGAGCAAAACACATCACAATATGTGAAAAGGTTCTTGTGGAGCGTCTTTCATAATCACTAAACAAACATGTAACACCTTTTTTGAAGTGTCTTTGCGTTCAATGTACCTGTTGCGAAAATTCCAAAATGCCGCGAGCGCACAGTGAATCATACGAACGCCCTGTATGACGCTCTTATCAACCGCGTGACACTTCAGCCGGTTCTATACAGTCCGTTCTAAAATTCTTTGCGGCGCTGGTGGAGGGTGCTGCCCGTATTGCAAAAGGCCTATTTTTCCTTTTATGTTTATTCCACGAGACGGTGACTCCTCGTTCTTACCTGAGTTCTGTACGGCACCCGCTGTGTCTCACAGAATCAATGTGAGTCGTCTTCTTTTTCCGGTTTTATTCAAGTGTCGTGTAGATTTAATCTGAGAACTGGATACTTCATCTTGCAGGGTTCCAACATCGGGTGAATCTTTATAAAACACTCCATTTATGCGCGTCCACGCACACGTATAAATAACGGCAGCACATGTCATTCTCACTATATTTAAACCATTGCCAGTGTTAATTCAAAACTGGAGTTATATAACAAGCAAAGACCGCAGAAATTCATACGCAAACAACTCATTAGAAATTACCGGAATGATCGCGCTAAACGTACGCAGTGATGAATGGGCCTTCGACGAAAAAGCCATTTTAAAGGTATGCTTGAGAAACTTAAGGCATGCTTGAGAACATGATGCATAGCACCTCATATGAGCACATAATAACAGCGATTTTTTTCTTTAATTGGACGACTGGTATTAGTATGGTATACTCACGAGACTACTGAGTACTTCACATTTTACAGCGATCTCACATACAAAGTATTCTTTGGCCCTCGTGTCTCGCTTTGTTTTCGGACGTCTTATATTTTACTAATCGCTTTATGGTTCTCGTTGTTGAATCCAACCTTGTTTTCACCTTCGCTTTTCTAAATAATACATTCTTTCTTAATTTGCTCTTTTTCTTGCCCCGTCATAAAACAAAGCTTACAAATGATCTGACCAGCAAAAAAAGTACATTTTACTCATACAACTTCGTGAGAAATTCTAGTTTGTAAGCCAATGATCATGAAATAAATACTAAGGACAAAGTAAGGCGAGAGGCGTGGAACCATGCAACGTTTTCATAGGACTGCTTCGTAGCACATCTCAGTCACGCTTGAGCGGTAGTAAAGTAAACGAAATTAGAGTCACTGAGAGCTCAACAAGGGCAAGGCGAGGCATATTACGCTCACGCTTGTTTCTTCGTGATTCGTTGCGCGGCGTTCTTATCGGCGGAGGCCGCAACGTCATCGGCTGCCTTGCAATAATGTGATGCTTGGAACTCGCTACGTCCAGCGTTTCTTCGGTGACTATGCAGCGTGCAAGTTCGCCTGCTCCTTGTGCATCTTGTGCGTTTGTTTACTCCCCCCCCCCCCCCCATATTCACCCACCTGCGTTTGTTTCCCCGGACCTCATCCAAAGACGGCTCTCTATTGTTGTCATTTGATTGGCGTGCCCCTCTTAACGTTCCGATGCTCGAAAGTCGCATCTTAGAACACTTGCAACGTGTATAGTATTGACCGCAAAACTGAAACATTCGAAAGAGAACGATGACATCGACAACTCTCTTATATCTTCAGATGAGAGCTCTCCTGTCCAGAAAACAATTGTCTTTCCACTTGTTAAGATGTTTCCACACAATTGGCATTCGAAGTAAGCATTCATTCCCACACCGCATACTTTCTGTTTTGGAGTGCATCTCTTGTAATTCCCTGGAAAGCAAAAAGAAAACTTTATGTTCGTTATTGTTAATATGTAGCATAAAAGGTATACGCTCTACCCGCTGGAATAAACATGAGGCACACACTGATGCACCATGGTCCTTACAAGTCATATTCATTGGAAGCTCCGGCCATTAGGGATCCTGTATTCATTCGTGAACCGTCTCGGGACATGCGAGCTCTGCTTGAAATGCCCATTCTTCACGACACATGAGATCATCCTGCAGTTTTTGTTTTTGTTGTGTGTTCTTCTGACAATGAAATTGCCATTACTGATTTTATTTTATGTTTCCAGTGTGTTCACATGATATAACGAACAGTTCAGACCCTTTCCGGCGTGCGGTTGCTGTAAGACGAGACATTTGAGCTTGATTCAAAGACCCCGTCGACCTGTCACTGCGTTACATGCCTAGTGGGAACTTCTATACAAACAAGTAATTAATTACATTTTATACTGGAAGATATTGTTTGTGCATGTGTAGATACAATTAGGAAGTTAATATTAAGTTCATATATTTTGGTTGTCATAGAAAGTGTACACACAGAATGAAAAGGTTTGTTACCTGAAGAGACAATAAAAGAATTACCTCATGTATCAGCAGTAGATGACGGGCGACTTGTTGTTATAAACAATTAGTAATTATGGAAAAATAATTTGTATTTTTCCGATTTTAACTTTACAACCTGCAGACGTAACTTTTTTTTTACATTTACTCGCGTAAACCGCTTTTCCCAAACCTAACACATTCAATTAGGGGTGCAGATATACCATCTTCAAAGGTGTACGTACTACCACCCTTTTCAAATGTTTAACTACTGACGGCTTTCCAATAGGAGGAATTACGCGGTGTCGTTATCTAAACGGTATAATGGCAAACTGCGGAGATGAGGGTGGTGCCCCGCAGTTGGTAAACCATTCTCTCACTTTTTAATTATGTAACTAGGGAGATTGGTAGCCGAGTGGTCAAGCGCACACTAGCTCGGAGCACGTGGAGCGAAAACTCGTGCTGCAGAACCCAGGCATCCTGGGTTCAATCCCCACCCCTGCCCGTTCCGATCTGGATGAGCATCGTACCGCGTGCGGTCGTGTATCACTACTGAGTGGTGCACGTTAAATACCCCAGGCTAGCGGTTTTACTGCACTAGCTACATTTCTCATTTACAGCTGAGAAACAAGTCGCCCGTTGGGGCAGACTAACTTCAGACTGTATAAACCTACACAAAACACAATTATGCAACTAAATTTAAGGTATCCAACTCCCTGACAAAACTACCGTCGCATTCGCAAGAATCAGCGAGAGAGCCTTCATAAACGACCTCGCCTTGTTCGTGCTCTTGGCCCGCAACCGACACCACGAACCGGGGTAAGTCATCCCTGAGGGCGCCCTGTTGGCCAACTAGAGGCAACGTCTGCACTTGACTGAAGTGCACTACCAGTCCAGGGTTGCTCAAGGGCTCCTCTTAACGTCTCGTATGCCCTTTTGCCCTTTTACACCGCCGAGCTAGGTCACCGAGCAGAGCAAAGGAGCACGCCTTCCAGCCGGCGGAAGTGCACGGTTAAACGGAGCGTTACACGGATTCTCTGGAATTACGGGGTCAAAGGAAAACACGGTGTACATTTTTTTCCGCAGACAGGTTTGGGGCTGATTTTAGCTACGCTGCTGCATTTCTTTATCTCGAGTTATATTCATTGCTTTTTTGCCGGTAGTTTTTGTATGCATTGAATCACAAAAAGCACGCGATGGTGAATAGTGAGGTCTGAACGAGTTCGATTCAGCTAGACCTGCTGCACTGGTATATGCTGTGTATCTGTCACCTCAGTCAGGTGCAGTCTATGTTTAAAAAAAAAAAACATACTGAAATCACGTTCCAACCTTCACGGGGTGTAGACTTCTGGCACCTGTGTTCGCCGTTGCAAGTAAGTCGATTGAGTGTATACACCAACACACGGTGTTTACAAACAAGCCCTCGTTTGCTCAGACCGGGTGTGGGCACTACGCGTGCGCAGAAACTAGATCCGGCAGAAGTGAAGCGTCTGCGCATGCGCAGCGCCGACAGCAGCGCCATCGCACTGACGTGACGTCAAAGAGTGGCGTTGGTCTGTAGATCAACGCTCGACCCTGACGTCACGCCACTGCGGTGACGCTGGTGTCGGCGCGGCGCATGCGTAGACGAGCAACGCCTACACCAGGTGTGGGTAAACGCCTGCTTATTTGTAAACAGCGCGTTGGCGAATGGCGTATAGGCCGGTTGACAAGTTAAAGGCCGTAGGACGGTGAGAGAAGTAGTGGGTTGGTCTCTGTGTTCAAAGTTTGCTTTCAGTGACTTCACAGCCTTGAGTACACTGTGACGTGCCACAAATGCGTTTGCTATATAGTTATCTGCTTGCTTCATCAGGTTCGTGTCTTGTTGGGGAAAGACAGAAGACTGAACGGATGTTGGAAATTAGAAACATGCGTTTCATATTCTTTGTCTGTTGGTTATAAAGGCTGTACTGTCCCTCGTACATTCTTTTTGACGTCACATGAGGGGCGATAATTTAGTCTATGCAGTATTTTCAAGGATTCGAGAAAAATTATCATTATTGTTTGAAGGTGAAAGGGGTGTACAAGCCGACACGCACTCACTTCTACCCTCGTTAGATGAAGCACACATGCGGTGCTCGAAAAACTATCATCGTACCGCAAGCGCTTGTGCAAAGAAACCGAGCCCTCAAGCAAAATGACTACAAAATATAGGAAAACAACACAGTTTGATCGCATCCAATGCCTCTTGACTGCAAACAAAACAAATGGGTTCACCGTTTGAAAATGAGTGCTCACGTTACAAGCATTCACAACATTCAATCCTTCTTTGATTTTTGTAGTCTGTTGAAGTTCGCCAGATCCCTCCGCTAAAGCAAATACTTTTTTTGGGGTACATGGTTTGGCGCAAAAAAAGACGGACACAAGAGAGTAACAGACACGAGCGCATGTACCCCAACGTTCACCAACTCGCCCAACAACAAACTATTTTACAGAACAAACTATTTTACAGAACAAGCTATTTTACAAATACTTTTTTTATTTGTTGAGTTTGTCTTTTGTTTAAGTCCACACTTCAGTGAACCCGCCGTCACTTTAATGTTACCGAAACATTCCGCCATTTTTGTTCGGACTTCTAACTTGTGCGATGACAATCCCTGCCGTGCCTGTTGTTGGAAGGGTCTATACTCAGCGCGTTCAGTATACCTTCTGATATAGACATGGTTGTCAACGATCCCACGAAACTCCATCTTCTCTGTTTTGTATGATCAAGGGATCTAGGCGTCCACGGAACCGATGGCTACAGTTACATCCCGAATAAGTCTGCAACGATGTGCAAAGACAACAATAAGCGATGACCCTCACGGGCTAAGCTTCTTTTCTAATACTGTGACATCAACATCCGAATCCCGTTTTAGTCTAGCTGTCATCTCACATCTCACCCGTGCCCATAAGAAAAAGTAAGTGATAGCTGATTTTGATCATGAGGATAACGATGCGATGTACAAACAGTAAACGAGACACAAAAATAGCAGAAAGCGCTCAGGCACCTGTTGAGGTAGTACGGGTATTGTTCGCCGGACCCCAGTTGCCTCTGTCCCCTTCTGCGGCGGAGTCCGAAGCCTCCGCCGCACGCGTAGGGCAAAGCCGAAGCAGACCGCGCCACGCGGTCTGCTTCGGCGGAACCTCGCCAACCGATGCGTGGGGCAGCGGAGGTATACGGGAAGAGGCGACAGCGGCGAAGGGTCCAGGACCAGGAAAAGAATAAAGCAGGACGCTGCCAACCACACGGTCAGGATGTGGCGTACCAGGACCACAAGGGGAAGGCCCAGCTCTGAAACACATGACAAAATTGGTATAGATTCAAACTCCTGCTTTTGACGTCGCCCTAATTCAATAGCAATGGCTATACACTACCGACACACGCACGGAGTGCCTTCCCTGCCGATAAACACGCGTGCATGCGCACTATCTGCAGCTCATGTGGGTGAAGACGCTTGTTTATAAACACTTAATTGGCCTGCGTCCTTGTGGGTTTGTTGATTAATGGTAAGTCGGGGTTATTATAACAAGTAACAGGGCGTCTCCTTTCTTGTAGGTCACATGAAAGAGCAATTTCTTTTTTTTACATTATAACGCAACCCTGACACTACAGGAAGCAAAAGACGACACACACACATAACACCTATAGCCCAGTTTTGGCTGGGTTAGCGAATTTTCGCGTATGTCGTCTTTTGCTCCTTGCAGACATGAAGTAATGCTATGTCTCATTTTCACCAGCTCGTTTTCGCCCTGCCTTTTAGAGCGCAGCTCTTAGGCGCCCGTTTCCGGCTTGAGCGGCGTCGCCGTCGCCGTCGCCGTCGCCGTCGCCGTCGCCGTCGCCGTCGCCGTCGGCGTCGCCGTCGGCGTAACCGCGCGGTGCATTATGGGAAATATCCCATAATGCACCGCGCGGAGCCCCCCCCGAGGTCACGTGACTTCGGGGGGGGAGGGGGGCCATGACCCCTCAGGTCACGGACCTCGGGCGGGAGGGGAGGGGTCGCGTGACCCCTCAGGTCACGTGACCCGGGGGGGGGTGTCACGTGACCTGAGGGGTCACGCCTCTCTCCCCCCCGGGGTCACGTGACCTGGGGGAAGGAGGAGGGGGATCACGTGACCCCCAGATCACGTGACCCCCTCCCCCGAGGTCACGTGACCCCCCGGAGGAGATTGAAGAATGAGGGAGGAGGAGGAGGAGGGTTACCCTCCCTGATTACCCCTTCCTCCTCCTCCTCAAGAGCTGCGCTCCAATTCGGCATTACAGGGAGTTGTAAACGGCTTTCATTTTTTGTTCTTACACCTTTTCTTTTTTACGTTTGTGCTAGCCTTCTTCGTGAACGCAAGCAGGTAGCATACCAAGGATGGCTAGTTGAGGCTAGTTGGTTTTGCATCATGGTGTAATACGCCAAAACCACACGGACGAAAATGAAGGGAGAACTGAACAGGACGCGGCGTAACTTTCAACTGAATGGTTTATTTAAATGACACAATATTCAAGAAATATAAAAAGGCACACTTGGCATAACACAAAGATTTGGTCTGAAAACACCCCTCCCCCCCCCCTCAAATACTAGCGGCATTGGTTCTTCAGATAGGATGCTTCGTTCAGAGAGGTGGAAGCAAATAAGCAGACTTCGGGATGCTTTGTGGTTGCTCTGCCACGGGTCCACGTCCACCGAAAGAGAGGCTTGAAGAAAGTATGCTGAGCATCTGCGACTTGCTTCTAAGGTCACGGAATTCCTATGGGATAGGCTCCGAGCATCGCTGCCGAAATAGAAAAGACGATTTGTTTCGCCGCATTTTGTCACCTTCTTGGTAGATGCTTCTGCACCGCCAGATGTCACCCGTGTCTTGGAAAAAGGCCCCAAGTACAGCCTGGCGACTAGGATGAAGCCCGTGGACAAACTTGGATTGGTGCAAACTTTGGCGGATAAGGCGGCACAGCAAGACAGGGACAGGTGCATATTTGAAAGTGTAGATGTTAATGTGCGCACGTCAGGATATGGTCAAACAGGCTTCAATTTGAGGCATTTTGTTTCACACTTCGAGAAAAATGACCTCCCTCCACTAGTAGCTGACAAGGAGGGCGGCTTTGTGGTAGCGGAAGGAAAACTGTTCAAAGACAAGTCACGTGAGGCCATAACAAAACACTTCAAACCAGTTAAAGATGCTTCACTGAACAGGGTAAAATCGGAAACCATAGCCTTATGCCAGAGGTTGAGAACTTATTTATCCAGCTTAGGAAAGAAAGTGCTATTGTCAAAGAATATCAACCTGGAAGTTTTTCAACAGCTTAAACTCACAAGAGTGGGTGCCCGTTCAGGGCCATAGTTACGGAAAAGAATTCGTGGCAGGTGGAAGTGGGGAATTTTCTCCGCAAACACTTGCCTTCGTTGTAGCTGGGGGACTCGTTCCTGGTCAGGAATTCTGAAGAAATATTAGAGTTCCTACGGGAGAAATCCTTAAAGGGATTACTAGGTTCTCAATTGACGTAGAGGACCTTTTCTATTTGGTACCTCATTAATATTTTTTTGAGTCTGTCAGACTTTGTATTGAGAAAAATGGAGAGGTCCGATTTCGCAATGCGTGCGGTCTCTCAGTCAAAGGTTTTTGGAGCTGCTGAACCACTATCTTAACTCCATTTTCGTTTCCTTCGAGGGAGAGCTGTTTGTGCAGAAGCATAGTATCTGTATCGGTTCCCCAGTAAGCACCGGTACTGCGTGACTTTTTTTTTTTTTTGCAAATTTCGACAAGCGTATTTTTGATAAATTGCAACAGAAGGAACATGTAAAAGTTTTTCGTTAGGTAGACGATTATTTGGTGTCTGTGTCCCGCGCTATAATTGCGGATGATCAAGCGATCGCGGGTTTTTTAAAACTGTTCGCAACCTGTGCTTTCGGATTAAAATTCACCCACAAGACATCGGTTTGTGGTCGGCTGCAGATTTTGGATCTTGGATTGTATTTCGGTGCGGAGCATGCCTGCTAGGCGTGTGATCCCCGTTACAAGAAAGGAACGTTGCCATTCATCTCGGTGCAATCCAAGTTGGTGAAGACGGGCATTGCATCATCTTGCCTAAGGGCCGCGCTAAGGAAATCTTCCCCACACCGGATGAAAAACAGTTTTCATTCTCAGCTTAGCAGACTTGAAGAGGCAGGGTACCCCCTGCATGTTCTTCGAGATCCGTGTTCCGAGACCTTAGCGAAAAACATAAAAAAGACAACAGCGCATTGTGCAGCGGGCTCTCAGGAGGGTGGGTAGGCCTGTCGTCTTGCCTTACATTCACAAGATGTCCCACAATCTGAAGAAGGTGGCCCATCGCTGTGACGTACAGGTCGTTTTTTGTGCACTGAACAAACTATCTTCGCTGTGTAAAAGGATAAGCAGATAGAGAAAGGAATCGGTCGTGCCGCAAGACTCCTGCAAAAAACGACACGCCACTAAGTTCCGCGAGTGCGCCACTAGCGCCACGTACTAAATTCCCCTGTCATGTGGTAAGATGTACGTTGGCCAGACGGGGAGGTGCATTAATGATAGGGTCAGAGAGCATACGTTGACGATCAAGCAGTCCACGTCTGGCCACCTAGCGGTCCACTGTGACCTTTGCGAATGCGGACCCAAATCTGGGAAGTGCAGCCCCATCTTTGGTGAGACCTGTGTCATGGGCCATTACAAAACAAAAACAGCCAGAGAAATTCACAAAGCCTTCCTTATTAAGTCCCACCACGACGACTCTTGTGTATGCGCACTCTCTTCGTCCTTGTTCGATAAAGAATTCTACTATCTGAAGGACCAATGACGCTGGTATTAGGGAGGGGGGGAGAGAGAGAGAGTTAGACCACATCTTTGTGTCTTGCCAAGTGTGGCTGTTTTTATTTTTTTTAAGTATGTCATCGAAATAAACCTATTAGTTGAAAGTTACGCCGCCTCCTGTCCAGTTCTCCCTTCGTTTTCGTCTGTGTTGCTTTGGCGAATTACACCAAGGTAGCATGAATCGAATTAAGATGTGGCCCATACATTTGCTGTGACATTGACAGGAACGTGTCAAAACTGAACGTTTTTGAGCTTCGTCATTCATGAAGTCTTACTAATTGCAATGAATTGGCTCTTCGTGTACTTCGCAGGAAAGCGAATCACGCGGACCTTTATGTGTGAAGCAGTAGAAAGCGAAGATAGGAATCACTACTCTCTCAAATTTCTCAAAACGTAGAGTACACAAGGCAGTCAATACAATACCACTCTGAGCACGTGATGAATCAAAATCAGATTCAATTATCACTACTCGTATGTTCTACGAGACCTTTATTCTAAAGTATATTAATGCAACAATCATGGCCTATTCGCAAAGTATAAATAAACGGATGCTTTAGCTTGTTTTCCTCCGACAAAGAGAACGCTTCAGCAGTGCGAGACAAAACTCCCATCACTCAATCGGTGACAGCCGCCCACGACGGGTTCCTTAAAAGAATCCAGGTCGCGCCCATAATCTGCACTTTCTCTGTCTGCGAACATCGGCCACTCTCGTCGATGTTAGTTTGCGGTGACGCGTGACTTTCTCTAACCTCGCCCTCAGCTTCATATAAGACAGATACTAACCTAGCTTGATTGATGGCACAGGTTTTGGGAGTTCTTCGACTATGGTCTTAATCTAGTAAAAGAAAACCCTGGGATTTTCAAACTCTTCAAAGAGGATATTGGTACGGAAATAACGCGGAAATGTTGCTAAATCACCAGATAAAGACAGCCTTAAAACAAAATGACCAATAGAAGAACTGCCCATTTCATCGGAATGTGAGGGTACTTTTGAATCGACATTTTGTTTTTTAATTGATGTAAATTGAGCGAAAAGTATCTTAGGAAGCCTTATACACTTTCAGAATTCAATGCATTTCTTACGCAGAATGTATTCCAGTCGCGTAGCTTGCAAAAAGCATTATGCGGATAATTTTATGTTTAATGCGTATAGAAACAAAAAAAGATAGTAATAAAGTTTTAGCCTGAAAAGAAAATGGATCTTCTGCAAGCCTTGCATCTTTTGTGAACGTCAAATTCTTGCTCCAAACTAAAAACTGAGTCAGATATATGATATTCTTTAAAGTAAAACATGTCCTGTCAAAGCTGAGCCTCCTGCGAACGTGATGTGGTGTCCTTTTTATGTAAACATGTACACATAGCGACACAGTTAGTGCGAAAACGACATCGGCACATGTTTGCATTTTACTTCTAAATAGTTCTAGCGAGAACAAAATTTTATCGCTTACTTTATAGAACTAAGTGAGCTCTTTCCGTAGCAATAACAACATGAATAACATCCCTCTGTTTCAAAGAGAAAAACTTAAGAAAACTGGCGATCGCTTATTATTTATTGTTTATTTATTTATTTATTGTACATACCCTAACGCTCCGAAGCATTGCAGAGGGGAGGGGCACAAGCAAACAAAAATAAAACAAAATGACAAAAACAAAAGACATGTGGCAAGAAATTCACATCCCAAAAATACACTGCGATTGGCAAAAACTGTAAGCAACATCTGTTACGAACAAAATAAACAAAATAAAATGACTCATGTTGGCTCATCAAACAGAAATGTAAACAAAGATTGGCGAAAAAGAAAATAATCGGGTATAGTTGCGATATCTGCTGGAAGGTGGTTCGAGTCGTTTGATGTATGCGGGATAAATGAATATTATTTTCGTTTGTTCTTGTTCGCGCTAACAGTGTCCCGCTCTGTACCGTCTCTCGCAAAATATATATGAATGTCGTAAAATTAAAATGAGCGTCATTCCACACTTTAATAAAAAAATAAAAAACAAAGACTCACAACAGTACAGCATCGCCTTTTATTTAACTTTCTTCAACGTACAGCAAATTTACTTTCTTTTTCTCGTGAGGGTAATTATTAGGATCGAAGTGTCTAATAGCATACGCTGCTGACGATCGCTGTCACTTTTCCCGTCACGCTACCTGATTGTGCTCGAGATCCCCGGATCTTTCGCGCCTCTGCGATAGCCGCCTCCCGTTCCCGACTACGAGACCGCATTCGCACATTGGGGACCCTCCCACGGCATAAGGAAACCGCCAATTTTTTCTTTTTTGTTTCTTTGGTGGAAGCGGGCTTGAGAGCGACGCTGTGTGTTGGGAGGAGCGCACGTTGGTCGCGTGCCGATGAAAGTGCCGTCGACGGACCTTCCCTAGCAGTCACGCCTCGCCGCCTGCCCGACGGTTAACCCCCGCCACGTCGCCTCCTTTGTGCCGGGTCAACAGACGAAAGAGTTCGCCGGGCAAACAGACCGAAGATGGCTCCGTTGTCGTAGAGACGCTAAATGCGATACGCTTCAAAATAACGAGGCTTCCGCCATCTTGGGGTTGAAAATCGTTGCTGCCGTTTGTTCGAAGCTTTATTTAAAATCGCATGCAGGAAAACACTTTTCCGTCCTCCAGAAATGTTATAAACAGCGCGCAACGGACAAAACCAATATCGCACGAACTTGCTGGTGGCATATGCAAAGCGCAAAATGTCGCTATTTCACAAGAAAGAAAAAAGTATGTCAGTTCACTTTCCTGCAGAGCAATGAGACAGCCAATCACGGCAAAACGATTACAGGGTCTCAGCCAATGGCGAAGCTCGGAATCTCATTACAGCAGAAATTAAGGATATGCGCAAGGAAATTAGAGTGGAACGTCATGGCCATGGTCCCTGCGCACATCGCCTTTTAATAGTCTAATCGTATTCTAAGCTTTGTCATTCGTTGGAATATGTTTTATTGTTCGTCCTGATTGGCTGTCTCCATGTTCTGCAAAAAAAATATAAAGTCGCAAATTTTTTTAGAGTGTGTAACTACCGCTAATTGCGGCCGCAATACTAATAAGCAATGGAATGGCGGCACCCGCCAAATATTCGAGAAATGAACTGCCGACAGCCTAAGTGTAACTTATTCAATGGCTCCAGTTCCCTCTCTGCAACGTAGGCAACAGCTTTTATAAACGAATAAGTACAGCAAACTAGAGATTTAAAGCAAATAAAAACTGTCCGCTGACCTCAGTTCTTCAATCTTCTGACGCACTGCGCTGACGTTAACTGTAAAAAAATTGCCTTCAGTCTACTTTTTCTAGACTGCAGTTACTGACAACTTGAGAAGCGCGAGCCTGGTGAGTACCGGGTTTCTTATTAAAGGCTCCGGAGCTAATAAAATTGCGGCATCACCCAATAAGAAGACCGAGAAACAAGGAAAATTTAAATCTGCGATATGCGACATTGAACATGAGGCTCCATTTGTTCACGCCGTGCTCGGTGTTACATCGCGGACTTGATGTTTTAGTTTGAAGGTAGTTTTCCAGCCTTTTCATTTGTCGATCACCCTCCTTAGACCGCCGTGCCTGACTCTTCCGTTACTCTGTGAGAAAGTAGACGCGCGAACATTTCGTAGAATTAAGGGCGTAATGACGACTAACCGGAAAGTAACGGAAGGGGACCAGAACTGGTTCAAGGTAGATTCTACAAAACGTTCATTTAACCCACAAGCTCCTCCTCTTATCCCCGAGAGCTCTATGGTAAAGTGATGCCAATCAGTGCAACAAACAGCAGAGGGGAAAAATTTAATTGTTGTGTAGATCATGTGACGTCATTTTTTCGCTAAATTTAGCGTGGAAGCTGAAAAACTGAATAAAATATTATCAATTTCTGAATGGCTTAAAGTTTGCTGGAAAGTAACCCAGTTGTATCTGGAGACATATTGATAAAACGTATGAAGGGTCAGAGGTGACTGTCCTGGAAATTCCAACTGAGGCGCTACAACTAGTAGTAGTCCGATAGCTCCTCGGTTACGATGGTCGATATAATTGTTAGTGATGATACTCTCAAGCTACTATTTTATTTTCGATTATTTCAATTATTTAGTTTATTTGTTGCCCTTATGAACAGCTGAGGGCTTGGTAATGATTCACAAACACTGTCATTCAAAATGAGTCAGACACAACCTAACTGCTACAAAATTTTAGTTAAAAACGTTAACGCCGCCTATCAAACAAAAAGCCTAAACCAAGTTGCTTGACTACCACATCGTAACTGTAGTACAAGAGTCGTTAAAGAAAAAAATTAGTCATACAAAACATCATTGAAACGCTTCTGACCACGCTTGATGGAACATTAATCAGTAAAATTCACAGAACTCCACACAACGCATGCACACTCAGGTTTTGCACAGACAAGGCAACAAAATATTCGAACGTAGCATATGAGTACGAAGAAAATTGTTATGTGTCAAATAAATACAATAAAATGAATTCATTAACACAAAGAGGCGTGCGCAGAGCTCTGCATCAAAGGGGCCAAATCTCGTCACAGCCCCCCCCCCCTTGCCCTTTCAGTCCCTGAATTCCATTAAAGAAGTTACCTTTTAACCTTTTAACGTGAAACGTTTCCACTTCATAGGCTTGGTCTTCAGATTAAGTGAAGCCTCAAGAAGCGTAACCTGGAATTTCTCCGCTAAATTTAGCGGATAAAATGACGTCACATGGCTTCGTGTCACGTTACCTATACGCAACGTTACTAGATTACCTCAGTTGTGGAACTGCCGCGGAAGGGGGTACCCCCTCACTCACTGCAATCCGCCTGCCGTCGTTCGAAGCGCCATCTAGCATTTTCGTTTCACAACTGTGCGTTCCATAGAGCTGCCAACGAGCTGCATAGAGCCAGAGCAGAGCTGAAACGCCATCTAGACGCCGTGCATCGAAACGTACGTATCCCATAGAATACACTGCAGTTACCAAAGCAGACGCCCGGCGCGCGTCGAGCGACGCCAGGCGAGTCGTGGTGAGTGAGGGGGGGGGGTATTGCTCGTGCATGCAGCGTCTATGAGCAGTTCCGTAACTGAGCTAATCTAATAACGTTGGCTATACGCAAATGCAGCTTCCCTGGTCGATTTAGCGGAATATTGACGTCACGTGACCTCAACATCAATTCAATTTCACCGCTAAATTTAACAGAAAAATTAAATTCAAGTGGCCTACACTAAAATTCAGTTTCCCTCGCTAGATTTAGAGGGAGAATTGATGTCACGTGACCTACACATGAATTCTGTTTACCACTGTAAAACCCGAGCGTAGTACAAAAAATGAAAAAGGGGACAACACTGGCAGAGTTTCACATCAGGCACAAATTTATAATATATTTATAATCATTCTAACATATCGTACACAAACGACTTCTTCGGCTTCTTTCTCCATCAAGGCCTTTCTGCCCTCGTGAACACCAATAAAACGCTTCGTCAAGAAAGGACTAAGACTCTGGCGACGCAAATAGTGTGCTCAAAAAGGTTTTTCCATTCCAGTTTATTTTTAGACATATCCTGCCCTATCGAGACACTTAACAAAAACTTTTTTTTTTCGGAGTTCCATTTCCCTTCAACCTACTACAATATGACCTTTTCAGTGTACTCTCAGAAGGAAAATTTTTACGGTATGTTTAACTGTAACCTCTGCGATATTTCAAAATAATTGTTTAAAAAAATGTCAGCTCTAAATTCCTTAGACAAAAAAAAAATAATAATTTCGCAAGCTTTCTTCTTTTTCTTGTGTGACCTGTCTGAGATCTTGTTTGAGACCTCCTAAACGCCCATCATGAGATCTTTTAGCTTAGAATAAATATAACTTACATGTAGAGGCTTTAAAGTGTTACACGCAATTTAATAAACGAGTGTTTCAAGCATGAAGCAAAATCATAATATTCTCACAACCAAATTTTTTTTTTTATTTCCGCAAGTTATTTTTTTTGTGCTATACTCCGTTTCACCTTATGTTGTACCGCAGCTGAAGGCTAGAAGCGCGAGCTCATAGCGTTGGGAGCTGTTCTTAACGTACGAGAGCTTGTACCGCCGAGATGTGCCCTAGAGCAAGGAGCTCGCGCCTGTAGCCTTTCTTACGGTACATCATAAGGTGAAACAGAGTATAGTTATTGTAGAACTCATTCGCTATTAACAAAAAATGCTATTTTTTTTATTTATCTCTTCGGATATCCGTTTGTATGTGCCTTATAACTTTAGCAGCTGCTTTTACGTTGTTTCTCTATGACAAAATATTGTCACGAAGAAAAATTGGAATCCTCTTCTCCGCTGAGATATGAGATAGACTCGTTTGTGACAAACATGGCCAATTCGTGAATGAATGTTGGGGGAATACTTCTAACCTCTGGCGACTCTCCCTGCCGCCCTCCTCGACCTCACGTTCAGTGGGTGCCCAGCCACAGGCAAACTCGACAAACAAGGATCCACACAAAGGCGGGCGAGCCGAACTCCTCCACAGCCGTAAGGGGTCCAAGTTTGCGAGTTACCGGGCGGACGACTCAACAGCCGAAGGGGGGTCGGACGTGCAGGTTGCTCACCAGAGGAAGGGTGTTGTTCACTGCATGGTGTCCGGGCGCCGAGTCCTCTGTAGCCCCTTTGCCAACCAATCTCAGAAGGTTCTCTTAGAGCCAATCAAAAAGCTCGGAGCCCAAACCAAATAGTAACACTCCAAAAACAAGGGCACGCACAAAGCAGAACACATTCTGAACGAAGCTCTCAATAGAAGCTATAAATAATGAAAAGCACATTCGTAGACAGAGAAGTTATACATTACCCAGAGAAAAACCACCTCCAAAGTAGAGATCTCAAAAGCAGACATACACAAGACAAAACACTTCCGACGCCGAGGTTCTATAAACTAAGTGTTCCGTTACAGTGTTCACGTTCGCCCCATCTGGGGCCTCCCGACTCCGGCAGAAGCCATGAGCCGTGCCGTGAAGACGAACGAACCCTCGGAGAAGGTAAAAACCTTAAAGTAAAGCTAGACTAAACACTCGCGCGAGCAAAACTTCGCGACAATATCTGCGGGGTTTTAGTGTTTAATTATTTTTATAAGTTGGTGTACTTCGGCATTCTGTCGCCATGTGGAATCTAAAACGGGTGCATATTATCACTGAAAAATAAATTGCTTACAAACACAAGTCTCGCCAAAAGTTATAGTTGAATGTTATTTTAATAAATTTGTGGACACCTTTATGAGTGGACCGTGGACTTTCTGATTTAACCCCCCCCCCCCCCCCATTTTTTCAGAAAACAAAAAAGCATCATTAAAACAAACCAAAATTCTTGAAATCTTAGCGAGGGCTACGTCTCATTCAAATCCTTCATTTTTATACGTTCGTCGGGCGCTTAACCTCATCTATTATCAAGCACCCTGCCAGTGCCAAATCTGATGAACATCACTTACTTTGGAAGACGGTGGCATGAGAATTGAGTGAGTCAGTCGGTCACCACAAATTCTGACAGTTTTTTTTTTTTTTTTAGATTGGATTGGGCAACAGGGTTCAAAAATGCACTGGGGATTGTTATCGGTTCAGTCTTTAAAATGAATGCCTGCTTCGTGACGGAAACATTTCGATTGAAAACACTCCATTTTTGTCGTGTCACATAGCAGAAAGTTAGCAGGGTAAAAAGAAAGCGAAACGCTCGGATCATTACGCTAAACAGTACTCGGACTTTGAACTGTGTTTGGACTCGTTGTTCGTCGTTTGTAAGTACAACAAACGGCGGACACCAAGTTTTCTGGACGCAACATTATTAAGAAACATTCATTTAGTTACACGGTGGAGTTTGACAAATCTTGCTAATCACTGAAGAAGAAGCACAATCAGGTTTTTCTTCAATGTTCGAAAATTCATTGCGCGACTTCTTTTTAACCAGTTTAACATAACAATCCTAATCCCGAGAATGTCTCAGCAAGGTCGGAATGTGCCCAAGATGTGGTCCCTACAGTCGAGAAATAAGTCCTTTTCCGCCACATCCGAGAAACCCACCGAACTTGCCGCTTACCTATTTCAAAAATGCCCCCAATATATGTATTTGTTTCATGAAAATTAAAAATTAGACCTCCTTTTTCTGTCCTATTTGGGATGAAATCACCCATGGCCTTACCCTAACCGAGGTCGAGGGAGAGAGTGTACACATGCGCAGAGGCTTATTGAAAACTTATCAGCTATACAGTGGCAACATGCAAAATGTAATTTATTTTATTTTATTTTATACAGAGCTTTCACGGGTGCGGTAGCTATTTATACGAACGCGTTTCGTTAGAAGTCTTGAAAGGTCGAACGGTAGATCTCTAAGAAGCCACCGATATAATGTCGAAAAATAAACTACGTCATAAAGTGCGAATTCCGGCACTGAGGACCTGACATTTAGGAACGAGGATTTTGTATTGCCGGAAACTCTAGCATTGAATAGAGTTTCTTTTAGTTATCTTCTTGTTTGTTTCGTTGTTGTTTTTGTTTCTTTTGTGTGTGTTCAGATAAGGACGGTCATGGTGGTGTCATGCCTATTTTTTTGTTTTCAATTAAATTTTTATATGAGGTAGCAAAACCTGTCCACACAACGGGACAGACCTTACTTTTGCAAGATACTTCCTTGTATTCGTGAGAAAAATCGCATTCGAGAGAAGGTTGAAAAAACGATTTTCTCAACGGCGCGATGACGCAACTTTGAAGGCCGGAGGAATAAAGAATGCAGCTTTCTACACCGTCAAAGTTTTTACGTTTAATGCACGCATACTTTTCTGCCAGAATTAGTTAAAGTTAACTTATATGAGCATATATTTCAAGCGAAATAAAATGCCAAACTTGGCTTCTGGAGCAAATCTTACATAATGAGGCATTTTTTGGCGAATTTTTAAGTCGCTTTAAATTTATATTTTAAAGCTGAAACTTTTTGTGTCGAGTGTTTCATGCTTTGTGAACTTCTAACAAATTAATTAGCGTTCTACTGTTGAAAGTGTTTTCTGCATTGCGCCCAGAAATTTCGTCAAAATCGAAAAAGTCAAAATTTTGCGATTTTTGTGCGGCAATTAAAAAAATATAATCATTCTCGATTTTCTTTAAATTTTACCCGATGGGCCCTTGATGACTGGTAATTACAAATCTGCAAAGACATGTTGCATTATTTTGTTTTAAAACAAAAATAAAATAAATGTGTAACCAGGTCGTGGTCGCAATCAATTACCGCTGAGGCGTTTCTGTCTTAACGACTAGTGGTACACGAGCGACGCATGCCACAGTATCCGTACTTGGTCATATTAATGCCCAGGCACCATGAAGCACTCTAAAAATAACACGTGAACTTGTTTTCATCGCTGATGTGGCTGATATTGCCAATGAATACTGAACTTTACGGCGCGTCCGATCCTTATTAGGGTGTTATACTTGGCTGGTTAGATGCTCATCGTGCTACCTTTTCAAATTAGTACTTTAATATGAGTACTTGGCTGACAAAATAATTTGATTCGTCGTTCTAGGCACCGCTAGGACCGAGCAATGTTACGGAAGCTTTTGGCCCAACCGATGGAGGGCGTGGCGTGAACGGAAGGTTAAATCCGGTTGTATATTATGGCATTGTAACGCATGGCGTAGCTGGACTCCAAGCCGGAGCATAACTGAAGACGGCGCCGGAGGAAAATAAGTGTTTCTTGATGCAGACTTGTCAACAAAATAAGTGGCAGTCCCCCCCCCTCCCTCCTCATCTCCCTCATCGCCCCTCTATGGCGGCAGAAAGTGAGGCCGAAGGTTACATCCGCGCGCGCAAAGGCGATCGTATCTCACCGACTCGCGGCGGCGATACGCGACACCGGCGGCGTCCCCTGCGCGGTGTAAACATAACCGGCCGGGCGTGTGGCGATGGTAAACAAACACCAGAGTCATTCCTCGTGCGGTGGCACAACAGCCCCTCCCCACGGAAGAACAAATACGGAGAACGGAGAGGGGGAGGCGGGGAGGGCGCAAGGCTACTCCTGGAGAGTTTTGCCGGTGCTAGCAGACTGTACGAATGTACGAAACATGTTTGATGCATGGGTCTGCAGTTGTGTCCGCTCCAGAGCACATTGAGGATTTTCCGCGTATGGTTCCTGGGGAAAGCGGCACCGACGACATTTGAAAGCGCTGTTCGCGGTACGTTGGATAGTCAGCCCGTTCCAAGTTTCGCTCATTGGGACCACCCGTCTACAAACCACAAGCGTGATGAGCCAGGTGAACCTCCAACGACCACGCGACTCCACCGCACGTCAGCGGACACTCCTAGCAAGAATCAGCATCTGAGCTCTACAGAAAGGAAGCTTCCCTGGCAAGCTGCTACTCGAACGACCCACCTGAAAGGCAAGCCACTTTGAAGAGAGAACTCCGGCTCGCCGAATTTCTTGGCGCAAGACAGGCAGCCACAATTCCACGAAAGGTGACTTCAGTTTGTCGTTAATTTTAATCCCTTGTGAATTCTACGAATAACTTGCGTCGTCCTCAGCGCGTGAGCCTTTTTCATGGCGTCATTTCTAACACGATATCTTTTGTGCGGACTATTCAAACTGGCATAAACGGAATATCAAAATCTAACGAAATGTTTCGTCCTGTCAGCGACCTGGGTGTTGCTACTTTCCGGAAAGTGCTGAATCCCGAGGCAGAAGTGCATGAAAACGACTTCTTGTGCCAGAACTGCTTCCGAAGGCTTAGAGAAGACGTGGAAAACATCAGAGAGCAGTCAGGATCACGACTTGACAGTTTTCAGACGGCAGAGGAGACCGTGGAAGGCATTGCATTGATTGCATATATTAGAGACTCCTCTCGTCGAATTACCCGGAGACCGACTCAGGCGTACATCACAGTTTCCAAATTCCTATGCCCTTCAATATAAACAAGACCCCGCGGGACAAACGGTTCGAAGGCCTTCCTGCACCTGGTTTGATATATCGCGGTTCCAACCACGCTCTTTTCGTCTCGCACGAAATGCGACCTAGTGTGAACACGAAGTCTGCTCTGGACTTGGAGCCGTGAGATTCGATCTGCGAAAATGCGGATCGAGCCCGGGAAAAGCGACGGTGGCGGGCCAGGTCCGTGCTAGGGAAGCCTTCGCAAGAAGTGTGTGCGTGCGTGTGTGTGTGTGTGCTGGCCTCATCGAGCTGCCCACTAGCCCACCGTGGAATTCACCGGTACCACCTCCATTCGGACAATGCAACGGAAGAGGCCGTAATTCCCGGACAGTGACAGATTAGGCACTCCCTCCACCCGCCAGCTCCTCAGTACTGCAATCTGGTTGGTAGTAATTCAGGATTATAGGAGTTCAGCTTTCAATTGTCTAGTAATTGTTTTTATTCTGTGTATTCGCTAAGTATTTTTGCATTTTGCCGCCCGCGCACCGGCAGGGTGAAGTGCTAAGACTATTTATTGTCACGTTTCGGTACTTGTGAACCCCGTTATATTATTTCTGTTTCTATTTAAATCATTGTTTTAATTAAACTCCCGTTGTTTCAAAACTTGTGTTACGTCCCCTTTATTGGCAAGACCTCACCGCGGTGTAGGCCGGTCGTCTGGTCAGCAGATCTTTCTTTCTTTTCTCTTCATAGTGAACCACGAACCTGTGCGCGTGTGACGGCTTACGGCATTCGGTGGCGGCGCTGGCTGATTCTCACCAAGAGCATTCTAATTGCCAATAAACATCTGCAGGTTTTTGCACGCCATGACCCTCTTGGAATTTCATACAAATATTTCCCCAGGTCGATAACTCTCTTGCCCCCCTCGACCCAGTCACAGATCATAACTTTTCTGATCGCGGATGAGGCGTCGCAAGAGATCCTGTTGGAGCGACTTAGTAGCGCCCGAGCGCACACTTGGCTGTTGCCTTCGACGCTGAACCGCTTACGCTACCTAAATCTCCTCTAACTCAACCTTGATTTCCACTCATTCGCCATTGTTTTTCGAGACATAACCTGTTATCGTTCCGCCCTAGCCACGCCCGCCATCGGTCGGGGCAGAAGCTTCCTGCAATGTCGCTCGTTCCAAGCGATGCCTGGAGAAATGAATCAAACTATTTTGTCAGCAAGCTTTCGAGCGGTGCCAAAAATACGAATCAAATTATTTTGTCAACCAGGTACTAATATTAATGTACTAACGTAAAATGGTAGCACAATGAACATCTAACCAGCCAAGTATAACACCCTAATAAGGATCGGACGCACCGCAATGTTCAGTTTTCATTGGCAATATCAGCCACATCAGCGATGAAAACAAGTTCACGTGTTATTTGTAGAGTGCTTCGTGGTGCCTGGGCATTAATATGACCAAGTACGGATACTGTGGCATGCGTCGCTCGTGTACCACTAGTCGTTAAGACAGAAACGCCCCAGCGGTAATTGATGCGACCACGACCTGGTTACACATTCATTCTTTTTAAACAAAATAATGCAACATGTCTTTGCAGATTTGTAATTACCGGTCATCAAAGGCCCATCAGGTAAAATTTAAAAAAAATCAAGAATTGATTATTTTTTTTAATTGCCGCACAAAAATTGCAAAATTTTGACTTTTTCGATTTTGACGAAATTTCCGGGCACAATGCAGAAAACACTTTCAACAGTAGAACGCTAATTAATTTGTTAGAAGTTCACAAAGCATGAAACACTCGACACAAAAAGTTTCAGCTTTAGAATATAAATTTAAAGCGACTTAAAAATTCGCCGAAAAATGCCTCATTATGTAAGATTTGCTCCAGAAGCCAAGTTTGGCATTTTATTTCGCTTGAAATATATGCTCATATAAGCTTAACTTTAACTAATTCTAGCAGAAAAGTATGCGTGCATTAAACGTAAAAACTTTGACGGTGTAGAAAGCTGTATTCTTTATTCCTCCGGCCTTCAAAGTTGCGTCATCGCGCAGTTGGGAAAATCGTTTTTTTCAACCTTCTCTCGAATGCGATTTTTCTCACGAATACAAGGAAGTATCTTGCAAAAGTAAGGTCTGTCCCGTTATGTGGACAGGTTTCGCTACCTCATATAAACATTTAATTGAAAACAAAAAATAGGCATGACACCACCATGACCGTCCTTATCTGAAGTTCTGAACACACCCTTTTTATATTAAAGGCCTGTGTGTAGTGTAGACCTTTCCCACAAGTAAGCCCCCATATATTGCTAGTATCCGGCGGCGTGCTCAGCTATATACCGCGGCTACGCGTATAAGAACTCTCGTGCGAAGTCCAACCGCCGACCGTGGCACCGAGGCCGCTCCCACGGATGAAGTTACAAAGAGACGGCTGTTACCAGCAGAGTGTCGAGCCGGAACCGAACCGAACCGAAAACCGTAACTGAACCGTTATTTTTAGCCGAACCGGAACTGAACCGAACCGAAATCTTCGCCGCCATCTTGGAACTGAACCAAAACTGAACCGGAAAAAAATATAACGGTAACCGGTTCAAAACGGTTCGCGGTAATCTTTTTTATTACAAAATGAGTGTTCGAGAAGTAAAA
>JAZHYW010050539.1:0-10917 GCA_037355805.1 Ixodes ricinus | reverse complement strand
AAAGCGCCAAAAACGACATGGACAAAGAAGAGCGGGAAACAACTCAAGGCACACTCGCAACTGAAGTTCATTTAAGAAAAAGAACAATATAATTTAAGCTGTAGTAGGAGGCTCATTCGTCCTAACAATCGATGAAATCTCTTTATAAAATCAAACTCTTTCCCTGAGAAGGGAAGGGAGGGCTCACTGACGCACTTATTTTCTTTTTCCCTAGTTTTGAATGCCTCGTAAACTTCCCGGCACACTTTTTCTTTAAATTTTGCTAGAATCGTAACATCATGCATATTGGTGCTTTTATATAATTGACTATGTACCAAATTGCCCATATTACCACTTTTGCTGCGGTGTCGCTGAAACTTTCTTGTTAGCTATGTCGCTGCGCAAAGCCCTTTCAAGGCGAGCGTGCATGGCCGACTGGAAATGTGATGCTCTGAAATCAGTGGCGTATGGTGATGGAGCCGGTGCCATGTGAGATTTCTTCGCGCCCCTGAGGATTGTAGGGGTTATGTTATGTGCGAAATCTCGCGTGTCCGCAAAAAGGGACTGGCTGTGTATCAGCACATTCCATACCATTTAATTGTACTGACCACACATACGGCAGGAAGATACCAAGCAAAGAGCTTCTTTCAAGCCACCTCCATACCCTCGCCTGGCTCCCGCATTTTGTTGCAAGAATTAGACATTTAAAAACTGTATTAATTCTAAATAAATTTTAATTGGACAGAAAAGAGAAAAGTGCGCATTTAACTTTTTGATTGACCACAATGATGCATAGATGAAGTTCTCAACGTAGCGTCAGCTCAAACGTTTTGTTCTATTTACTTCCATTTTATTTGCCACCTTCCCGTTATTTTCAGAACAAATATCAAGCAGAAAGATATACATCATGGCAGACCCAGAAAAACTACAACATAGCTTCTTTGTTTTGATTTTGCTGAAGCGAATTGATCTACAACTCCGCAAGAAAATGTCAGATCAAAACAGGAATGGAAAATGTGAGATCCGACCCCTATCCAAAATTGGGGCGGGAACGAACTGTCTGGCCGGATCTAGTCCAGATCTGTGCCTGACATTTGTTCCGGCCCGGAGCCTGAGATCGAGTTAGATCTCGCTTTCCTGCTGGTCCGGTCTGCTTTCAGGCCTCCGGGTCGTACCAGGGACCTCAACTCCGGCAATGGATTAGGGCTATGGTTTTACCGACCGGGGTTCATCCGCCCCCAGCTGCAGAGTATCACCGCACGCCGCTGGCTCCCACTCGAGATCCCGGAGTGGCAGCCGGCGTCAGATCTGCGGACGTTGTCGTTCGACATCAGAACGAGCGGCAGCCGGAGGAACGAGATGTTGCCAAAGCAGCATCGCGATTCGATGGCGTCCGCTGCGACTGTTTATTTTAGTTTTTGATCGACCATTCTGCTGCTGAAACAGATACGGTGGAAGGGCTGCCAACCGCCGTCGCTCAAAGCGGCCACCTGCCCATCATAACGGAAGTTAAGACGCCCCGGGTCGGGACGTGCTACCTGAAATCACCGGTGAGGCATGGAGGTGTATAAAAATAATACTAATGTCGCCGTAAAGCCTTGTAAAAGTAACATTTTATGAAATCATCAAGCTCCTGTCTTTCTGTACAAATATCCAATAAAAGTACATAAAAAAATTTCCATTTGCTTTTTACGCAAACGTTCCTTTTTTCTTTCTAAACCGTGACGTTAACGACAAATGCTTCCGGAACTTCCGCTGCGTAATAGGGAGTTTTAGAAATAACGTAAACAATTTTTAGCGCACGCTAGCGCCAAATTTGGATTTCTTGCGTTAGCGCACGTTACGCAAGAGTTTTACGTAATAACGTTTTACTCTGACGCGACGCAACAACCCAAACATCTCGCGCTTGCAACGCCGCCAGGAATAGTCGCGAATTTGTATTTCACACACGAAATGACGTAACTTGAGAAAGAATCTCCTTGTTTGTTTGTTTCAGGACTAATATTGCCGATTTGTTCAAATATTGTCACGAATGAACTGGCGAGGAATCAAATAATAACTGCGGAAACTGAGACGTTTAATGGGGCGAACGTACGCCCAAAAAATACAAAGGAAACAGAAGATAACAGCACAGTGTCGCGGGCGTCAAAGTCGGCGTAACCGCAGAGTTGAACGCTGGCAGAGACTGACCGCAGATCGCCACGCGGATCAGAAGCCAACGCTCGTTGGCTTCTGGAACAATCGGCCTAGAACGTTCGGTGACTAGAACATTCGGAACTCGATAAGACGAGAATGCAATGTTGAAAGAACAAATAAAAAGAACATTCCACTGACTGGAATCGAACCTAGACTTTAAGCGCGACAGCCAAGCCGCAGTAACCACTCTGCCACGCACGCGGTCGCTCGCCGGCGCGCGTGGCAATACGAGTGCGAAGGGGAGGTCGACCGGTCGTGTCTGCTAACGCTGCCTCAGCAAGAGAGGTCTCGTGTACTGACCTTCGCCCATAATTTTTCTTTGCAAACATCAAGTTGCGGGTGATCTTTGCCCACCTCACTAGGTCTTCCAAACCAAGTGAAATGTCGTCCTGTGTTGAAACTCGCAGTCGCGAGGACACCGCCGCCCTCACGCTCACGACGCCACCTGAGCGGCCGCCGCAGTTCTAGGAGTCAGCATTTTTTAACTGTGCTCGTCTTGACTTTAGCCAACTTCTCATCTCCAATCATTTCAACTTTTCAAATTTCTACTTTATTGTTTCTCTACAGAGTAGAGGTGGAGGGGTAAAATAGACTGTTGTCGCCTGACAGAGTTTCTCCTCCCCACCAGCAACAAAAGAAATTATTTTATGCACAAGTGTTATCCGTACAACAAGGTTTACATAAAAGCAAAACACACAACATTAAACGAAAAAAAAAAGATCTGATATACATTACGAACATTGGGTACAGGTCGAAGGTCCCATCAAAAATAGGCACAGATAAAGTTATACTGGGTGAAACAAGGAGACGGCAGGCTCTTTAAGTCGGCCGGAAAATTCGGTTTCTTAACCTATCGCGCTACGACTTTGTGCAGCGTTGCCCACAGATGGTGCATTTTTTTTGTAAAATTTGCAAGGAGCGAACTTACCTGAGGAAAAAGCAAAGAAAGAAAAAGGCTTAGCTCCTATGGAAACGTAGCTACGCCACCGGTCTGCAAACAACACGGCGCCGTTTCACACGAGAGACAAGAGATGGCGCAAGCGGTCGCGACGCCAACTTCCGCCAACGAACGAGCAGACGACGCCGAGAGCCGTCGTGTTTAGCAGACAAGGAACTGCAGTTCCTTGTTGTTACCGCGCCTTTCGCCGCCTGCGGAACGCGAGCCGCTTTTGAGTCGAAAGGATCGTCCGCTAAAGTGCCGGCTCTCGGCGCCGTATGCTCGTTCGTTGGCGGCGTTCGTTGCGCCATCTCTTGTCTCCCGTGCGAAACGGCGCCGTGTTGTTTGAAGACCGGTGTCGTCGCTGCGTTTCCATAGGAACTAAGCCTTTTCTTTCTTTACTTTTTCCTCAGGTAAGTTCGTTCTTTGCAAATTTTACAAAAAGATGCACCATCTGTGGGCAACGCTGCACAAAGTCGTAGCGCGATAGGTTAAGAAACCGAATTTTCCGGTCGATTTAAACAGCCTGCCGTCCCCTTGTTTCACCCTGTAGAACCAAAGAACGAATATCCTTTCTGCTCAAACTGATCAAATCCGTGCCATATCTATGCGTACATTTTATGACGTTAGGCAACGAGAACTGCAGCATATAAAAGGCGTAGCCTGTTCTAAAGGGAGGCGTTGACCATGTGTCAACGCAACGGTTTGCATATATGCAGGCACCCTCGGCTTTATATTGGCGATTGATAGAAAATTATGTTGATCATACCTTACAGACATTTGATGTGTTAAAAACAATTTATAATTGTAATGCTCTGTAATTGCGAATATGTGAAGATTTCTGAAAAGTTGTAATGTGTCAGCGTTGAACCACGCATTGCACATAATTCGGATGATTCTCTTCTGGAGCACATGCAAGTAATCCATATTTGTAGCCATTGCGCTACATCAGACAAGGAAGCAGTTATTATAGCAAGATTAAAAGAGCCTGATAAAGGAGCGCAAAGAGTCTTTGCGCTGAGCAAAGCACAGCAAAGCAAGTAAAAACATAAATATTAATAGTAATAGAAATCTTTATTGGCTCAGGAGAGCCATGGCACCGCGGAAAGGCGACAGCCTGTACAATGGCGGCCCGCGGTGCCACGTCTAGTGATGATGATTATGGGATGATATGTACAAGTTTAGGACGACGACGTATCAGATGACAGAGAGGCGCCATTTTTTGCGCCATCGAGCCTGGGAGTTTTGGTAGTCTGGGACATCCAACGGCTCTAGAGAAAACGAGTGGCCGTTGAGCGTCCAGAAACAGCAAGGCTAACCGCTCGTTTGGTCGGAGCCGCTGTCCTACGTCTCGGGTTTCACAATGTCGAAAGTTCACCAGCTCGCTTGCATCTTCTTTGTAATCTCAGTATGCCAGGTCAGAAATGTCGGGAACTATCGTCGTAGTCTACAACGCTTGCACGTTCTGCTCGCAAGAACTGCGCCCGCTCTCGACAATCAATCGCGGCGTAAATATACCATCTAGTCGCTGGGGAAGAGAATACTAAACGAATGCTGATGTCATTCCTTTTAAAAAAAGTTTAATTATACCACCTTAATCATTTTCGTCCTACTAATTGCTAGTGAAACTAATCATTTATCAGCATGAAAACAAAGAGTGGTGGAGGTTGACACCTGTTGGGACTGTTATGCTTGCACACATGCAAAGTCAAACAATTATTTACTTTGTGTAGTAAATAACCTGTATTCATTCATTCCTCATTCTACGAAAAGCCAGGTGAGTAAGCTCAAAAACAAGGTAATGCTCAAGAAAGCATATTTATTTTGATTTGGCTGTATAGAATAGAATACAACAATCAGGCATATGCCTGATTTTTGTAGAACTCGAACCTGGCGGAATCATAAATCGTTTCGTCAGACTATAATTTCCATCCTGCGACTCCCTAAGTCCAAAACTAAAACAAAAATTTAATCATGCTTACTAGATTAAGCCACACTGCAATCGCCGGCGGAATCGTCTTGGATTGACCGAAACCATCGAAGATGTTGGAGTCTGAGATTAAATTGATATTTTCGTGCGGGTTGGCAAAAACGGGCTCAACGCGAATCAAAATCTACGAAATAAAAAGGAACGCCGACTGGATAGCTATCTAGTGTGTTCAAGTCGTACTGGTATCACCGGAGTGAACATTGATAATACCAGAAAACCTAGATTGGATCAGGACGGGATCCAGTCCTTGACAGGGTCTGAACTGGATCCAGGCCGAGACTAGAGTAGGAAGCCCCGGATGGAGCTATAAGATTAACAATCTGCAGATTAAAACGCCTTCATAGAGATCATGCGCGACAACGTCGAAACTGTAGAATTCTCCGAAACTGTAGCATTTTGCCTCTTGTCACTATTCATGTCATAACGGGCGAGTGTACATTCCATGGTTCTTTCCATTTCCCACTTGCTAGTCAAGCGGTCACCTATTATTGTTTCTCCAGGCATTTTATTTTATTTCTTGGACGCCCTTCAAATTCGATACCCACTCTTCAGAGAGACGAATCCTTTTAAGTAACTCACTCACCAGGTCGTTTTATTTCAACCTGAAAATTTATTTCTAAATCTTGCACAATGTTTTGAACGCGGCCTATGCGAATCATTACCTTGTTTCGAAAGCCTAGCCAAATCAGAAACTCGTAACTAAGCATCGGCTGTTCAGTCTTGCGTCACTTATTGACTCGATGTTTCTATTTTTATTGTTTATTATTACCTGCAGAACTTGAAGTACCTCCTCAAAGTACCTGCTGATGGGATTCACTGGTTTCGTTTTTGCACTCCACCTCGTTTCGGGCCCCGACTTGCAAAACAATAGGCACGGCGCCTTTTTTTTTCAATTTCTAACCATTGTGTTCAGCGAGAAAAACACGTAAAGTGCTTCCATTACCCAGAAAACATAACCACCATATCGTTTGCTCTGCAGCCGACACGCCCACCATGTTATGGGAGTGATTGACACAGTTTACAAACACTACCAATATGTTGTTTTTCAACTATTCTTTCGTTGATACCGCTTTTTTTCAATCATTACAGCAGTATTAGTCGTAGCCCTGAGTCCGACACTCTTCTAAATTCATTGTGACTTTCTCTAGCTGTTTTAGGATGACGCCTTCGAAGCTTTCAACATCTTTTTGTTTTTATTGGAGAAAGCCGAAGAGCGAATTTTTAAATTGACAGTCTTCTCAAAATCAATATCAATATCAATATGTCAAACAAGTTCTGACATATTTTAAATAATATGAAGAAATCGGTAAACTGACGCATTTTGTGTGATTACAGAAAGACAAAAAGAAAACCCAGATGTCCGCATGTCTTTACGGAGACGGGGGCTGCGGTTGCAATCAGTTATTGTTTTTGCAGCGCCGCCCGCAAGTGGTCTTGTTCATGGCCTTCTATATCTATGTATCTCTGACGTTTTCGCACTATTCCGTTTGTTTTGTTGCAAGGTTCTTCAAAATAACAAAGCCACACAGGCACTGCCGTCGCCTTACTGCGTGGTGGCACCAGCATAAACAAACAAGGCGGAACCAATGAAAAAAAAATATTATATACTCTTATATGAACGTAGAAAACGTTACTGAAAGAGGTCAGAAAGCCTGTTTCACCCTGCCATACCTACGCTTTGACGCCCAGGCGTCCGCTGTATTTAGGCGCGATGTGTGCGCTCTAAACTGAGAGCCCGGACAGGGAGCTTCCAGCCTGCGGTGTCCTTTGTCTAATCTTAACTCGGGGCTTCCTCCTCGGGAGGGAGCCTCGAGGAGGAACTTGCTGAGGCTATTGTTTTTGCTATACAAAACATTTAGGTAGTCTATACGGGGATTGCACATGACGTCATTTCCGATGCCCTCCAGAGAAAAGGGAAGAAGGAGCTCCCCTCTTATCAGGATCCTCCTCTTGTGCATCCCGGATTTGCAACAGGCGTCGCCATTCTCTTCCCAGAAGATTATAGAAGATTAACCTGTCACTCAAAATTCTTACAAAAGCAGCTTCCCTCTCCTCCTTTTACAAGGTGTTCCAAAAGTATGCGATGTGACGTCAGTGCAGAGCCATATAACCTTATTCACATTTTAACGACTCTTTCAACTTCCTGTACAGTCCGATCGTATCGACTAGTTTTAATACATTTTTTTATAGACTCGTCCAACCAAAGTTCTATGGCCTGCGCGGGCTCGGGCTAGCCTCGAAAATCCCGGGCCCTCACCCGACAGTCTGGTCAACAACTGAAGGCAACCGTTGGGGTTCGGGTCAGCTTCGGAACGATGTATCCAATTTCATACTTCTGGGAGCTTCTTTAATCTACCTCTCTATTGGCGAGGATACACTTACCGTGTCTGTCGTGCGAACGGAGAAGCCCTTGGTTAATCGAGCCTTTTCCCCGCAACCAGGTGACGAAATAGTAAAAACCGCCTTTACTAGGGGCGATTCACTTCCTGATTCTGGCTTCTAAAAGGAACAGCTGCTTGATAAAAGATACAGCTCATGTGTGTGTGAAAGTATTTCTGATCGCAAAATGGTGCTCGCGGTAATTTTTTTACCAAATAACGAGAAGTTTGTTTGTTCTGTTAACAGTTCCAGATTTTAATAATGCTGACGACGTTGCTATTCTTGATTTTCTTAGTTGTTTTTTGATAAGTTCGAACTTTGGTCTATGGAATGTGGTTCTAGCATCGGAGGCTGCGGTACTGCGTTAAGAATATTGTAAACAAATAACTATTAAAACATGTGCCTCATTCATCAAAAAAAGCAAAAAAGAAACTGATCTTTATAATTAGCGTTCCGCGTTTTTGGTTTTTATTGCTTCGAAATTCGGCGTAATTCTTTGGTGTTTCGTTTAAAATTCAAATTTAGTTTTTTTTGTGCATATTTATGCCCACAAACGTTTACTGATTTTTTTTCGGTGAATATTAAAGAAACACCATTGGACACCGCATCGATAATCGTTGTAGCTCTGATAGAGTATTTGTGATCACTCAAAAAATAACGTGCATAGCATCGAAAAAAAAACAAAAACATCAACACATTATTTGGCAAATGTGTGCAACTGCAAAAAAGAACAAAAAAAAACCCACAGAAGTACAAGCAAGTCAGCGCCCAAAGAAAACATGGAACTTCACCTTCTGCGCATCAAAACTGCCCGTGATCTTAATATAGTGAACACAGATGTACTTTCCGAGGTTCTCCTCGCTGATCCAAGCCATCATTTCTGTTAATGACCCTGGGCTTCGAGAATGCCCTCTAAACGTTTACACTGGACACTGGCAGGCTGAGGATGAAGCGCTGCCTGAGCCAAAATCGGCCAATCAACCAAATGTGACTACCAAAAGAGACACTGTGCGACGTTTTGAAGCACTAGATATTTCGTGTACTCTACAAAACTCTGACTGCAGATCTTCTATGAATCGAAAATCTCATACGAGCCCACGGCTCGAACTTTTGTTTTTAGGACCAGGAAATTGACACATTAATCCCGATCACAGAAAGGACACAGATGTCCGCGAAGGACAACCGAAGACTCTCTTTGTTGCATGTCGAACCTTGGGAGAGGGCAATCACGTAGAGGTCTCACAATGTCGAACCTTGCAATGCTCTCTCCCACCCACCACCCTTCCCCAAACCCATCTCGGAGCGGCCATAAAAAACTGACCATTTTCGGTTAAAACAGAATTTTAGAAAATGGATTCGAATACTTTTTTATCGTTTAAACCGAAAACGCCGAACCTAAAAACCGACCTCTTTCGGTTGAGAACCGAATTTCCGGAGAAATGCATGGCGTACTTCTTATCGGTTTTTGTCGGTTTAAACCGAAAACTCCCGAACCTATTTATAATCCTTCGATTAACAGATATGTTCTGCATTTAAACCGTAGAATTGCCGGAGTGAAAGAATTGTAAGCAGAGTAGGACAGAATCACTTCGTCGCCTTCTTTTCGAACTGAACCCAGAGCTTAAATTCCAAATATTAGAATCAAAGCAAGAATATTTTAATACTTCGTTCCTTCATTTATAAAAAGTGTGCCACAAAGTTCTGGCGTATATTTCACCAAAGGGTAAATCAACTGCACAAAGCAGCATGTGAGTTCAATTACTTTTTAAATCGGTCTTCACTAATGAGGACGGCGTAGTCCCAAGCCTGCAACTCACGGACGAGGATAGAATTTGCGATATTTCCAGAAGTCGGGAAAAATGTTTTAACTTACTCTCAATAAATTAGACAAAAACATGTGCTGGGCCGGATATGATACCAATACTTTTTTTGAACCGATACGCAGAATGGGAGTTAAATATTTATATGTTCTATTCAGTATCTCCCTTGAGCTCGCCGTTTTACCAGATGATTGGAGAACAGCCAAAATTAGTTACGATGCATAAGGTTACAGCGGATTGGGTAGAGCGTCAAATGTCAGGCCTATTTCTTTACCTTGTACAACATATAAGTGCAAGAGCACATTATCTTTACGCATATTTTATGTCACCTAGATAAATAATCCATTTTAAAAATCAGCACGGTTTTAGAAAGTCACTCTCGACCACTACACAGCTCATTGAATTTCCACATGACTTCTCTAAGGCGTTTAGCAGGTATCCCTTTGAATATTGCTGGAAAAGCTTCCCAACATTTCCAAAACTCAGAAATTTTAAACTGGATAACAGCTTAGTTAAAAGACAGAAGCCAATACGTTCGCTGTAATAACATTGACTCTGATAAACTACCCGCCACTTCGGGAGTAACCCCAGTGCTCCGTGCTTGGGCCACTTTTGTTTTTGGTTTTCATTAATGACATATCATTTAACATAAATGTCCCACTTAGAATGTCCGCAGATGTCTCTATTATATATTAGAAAATGAGGACCCACAACGACAACCTTAAACTACAGGAAGCTTTTCGGGGCAACATTGAATTGGTTTACAACGTGAAACGTGTCAACGGCAGTGTTTCGAGGGATGTGAAACTTGCAGTCCCTTTGCGCCTCGGATTATCAACAGTATCAACGAAATCAAGACCAGCGACGGAACCGACCTTCCTCATGACGATGCGGACTGGATGATATGCAATGCGTCTGGTTTCGGCGAGTGTATCGTCCCGGTCTACGAACAATGGGAAAGTTCTCTTCCCATAAGCCAGCTACGAAAGGCGCTGGTCTACAGTACTCCAGTGGGGCGTGGAACCGGCATGGCTACGGCGGTGCCCTTCACGTTGATTTTACTGCTTTCGCAGGTCAGCGGTTTCTCTGGCCAACGGCAGTGCTTCGAGGGGATGTGAAACTTGCAGTCCCTTTGCGCCTCGGATTATCAACGGTATCAACGAAATCAAGACCAGCGACGGAACCGACCTTCCTCATGACGATGCGGACTCGAATGATATGCAATGCGTCTGGTTTCGGCGAGTGTATCGTCCCGGTCTACGAACAATGGGAAAGTTATCTTCCCATAAGCCAGCTACAAAGGCGTTGGTCTGCAGTACTCCAGTGGGGCGTGGAACTGGTATGCTACGGCGGTGCCCTTCACGTTGATTTTACTGCTTTGCAGGTCAGCGGTTTCTCTGGCCAACGGCAGTGCTTCGAGGGATGTGAAACTTGCAGTCCCTTTGCGCCTCGGATTATCAACGGTATCAACGAAATCAAGACCAGCGACGGAACCGACCTTCCTCGTGACGATGCGGACTGGATGATATGCAATCGCGTCTGGTTTCGGCGAGCGTATCGTCCTGGTCTACGAACAATGGGAAAGTTCTCTTCCCATAAGCCAGCTACAAAAGGCG
>JAZHYW010050536.1:0-22995 GCA_037355805.1 Ixodes ricinus | reverse complement strand
ACAACGTTGACGATAAGTTGACCTAAGGCGGTCTACCACAGCTACCCTTTTTGGGATTGGCAGTCAACCGCACGTTCTCTCCTGGATCCCTAATCTGGGGCTTTAATATGGACACTTGGAGAAAAAGTCGGCGAGGAATGCGGCGGCTATGATTGGCCGGCGCCAAGCTCAATTGCGGCGTTGGCCAATCACGGCCGCCAGACTTCTCATCGACCTTTTTGCCATTTTGCCAAGTGTCCAGATTAGAGCCCCTGTTGAACCATTGGAGAGAGAGAAAAAAAAGACAAAGAATGTAGTCGGTGTCGTTTCAGCCTGCACCTTTCCAGAAGGGCGCGGCCATCTTGAATGTCGTCACTTCTGGTACGCGTCAAAACATCGTTTTGATCTTTCCGCTGGAGGTTTCACAAAAAATGCGTGACTATCACGCGTTCTTGTTTTGCCTCACCTACAACTTTTCGCATATTCCAGGTTGGATTATTTCTTCATCCCGCATACCAGATATGGAACCCAGGTGACTGAGAACGAAAAGAAACGAAGAACGTCCATAGACTCAAGTTTCATTGAGACCTAGCGTGGACTACCCGGAATGTTTTAGGCGCATTGGTTACGCAGCAACATGGCGCTTGCACGAATATTGGGCGCTTGCGCGATTGTAGCAAACTCGATAGTCTCGACAGAGATTTGAACCTCACAAACCGGGAACCTGTAGGCCGATACGGTTCCAGGGAGAGCAACTGACTCTTTGTTCGCGCATTTACGTTGCTTAGAACAAAAATACGGGAGTGCCCCTTTCTATGCTCTGTTTTATTTTAAGGTAGCAAGAGCAACAAGAGCGAAATCCGGGAGTTCCGCGTACCTTCCCAGACAGCGCGCTCGTGCAGTGCGCATGTTTTGTTCGGGGAAACATGCTCGTGCTTGTAGCTCCGGCTTTGCTCGCTCATACATTGAAATGTAGTATAGATTTATCACTCGTGCTCTGTATACCGAGGTTACGATCACTAACCACTTCCGGTTAGCAATTAAAGTTGGGAAATGAACTCAACCATAGGCAGACTTCTAGTACTGGCACCATTTTCCATGACTTCCATTGCTCAACCCTGCATGTATGAGCCCCAATGTATCCATGTTGTGGCATCGCGTGTGTGATTTAGACTTGCTCGGAAAACAAGCTGCTCGTCCTGGTATTCTCTTACATCTATCGGTCGTTTCAAAGACTGCAGGATAATTTATGCTTCCAACAGCGGGTGAGATCGTGGGGACATCGGAGGGAAATTCCTGATCCCCCGGACTCACAAGAAAAGTGAGGTCTCGAGAAATGAAATGCCCAGGCTTCACGGAACTCAGGAACTGATGGGGAAAGTACTCCAGAGCCAAAGGGGCCATCGGCTATTGAGCCTTCGGAGCAGAAGTCGAAATTGTGGGTAGCAATCCACAGACAATACACTTGTAGATCTCTGGAGCATGGTATTCAAAGCTCGTTTTACTGAATGTCTAATACAGCCCAAACATCTGTTGCTACACTTCATTAAAGGAGCTGTGCAAAACTTTTAAAGTTAAAGGAATTTACATCTGGTACTTTTGGCATTGTTTATCTTGTCACAAAGGACAGAAAAGAGTTCTCCTTCTTTCGAAATATTGCAATTCCGCCGTCTAATCGCGAGGCAAAAATTAGAAAATTTCCCGATCTGCAGCCGCGAGCGGCGGCCATGAGAACCACGCGACGTGACGTCTAAGGGGAGTTGTAAAAAAAAAAAAACAAGTTGTGCAACTACCTGCTCAATAAAAGGTAATTTCTCCATAAACCTTGTCGTTCCAACATATATATAAATACATTAAAAACCTGATATCTTCGATACAATTTTTGTTATACGGAGTTACAGTGGCGCAATCTATCCGAGGTCAACAATACCGTCAGCTCTATCTGCTACCGCGAGGAGCCGCACGGCCGGACCAGGGCCATAATCTGGACACTAGGCGAAAACGTCGGCGAGAAATCCGGCGAGCCATGACTGGCCGACGCCGTACTTGACCTTGGAGCCGGCCAATCACAGTCGCCCGATTTCCCGTCGACGTTTTCGCCAAGCGTACAGATTAGGTCCTCCGGACGAGCACGTTGGCACTTTCCTCCCTTTCTTTTTTCGGTGTCTGGAACACCGCTAGCGCGTCCTCTTCACTGGGACGCTTGGACGACGTTCCCGCGTACGGAACGAGTCCCAGTGATTCGCTGTAGTCCAGCATCTGGAGCTCGACCTCGCTCAGGTCATCTCGCCAGCAGTCGGTCGCCATGCTGATCGCGCGGCGCAAGCATCTGGTCACGTGGTCGGGGACTTGTGAGTTCCCGCTGCTCACTGATGGCGCTAGAAGAGAGCTGCACCGGAACCCCGCGCGTCCCCCTTTCACGTCACAGCGCACGTGACTCGGAAGATGGTGAAGGAGTTGAGAGGTGCCAAAAACCTCAATCTTTGTCATTTGTTTAAATATAAACTAGGACATGAAGGCAGAAGCGGCTTCTTCGTTTCTTTAGGTTAAAACTCTCACAATTATTTAAAACAAACACCGAAATTGTTGCACAGCATCAGCATATGTTAACCGATCTTAGCGTCAATAGAACGTGGTGTGGTACATACTGTTGAATCATCTGTACGTTTTCGCTGGAAGAATATTGGGCTGGCGTTTAGTAACACAACATAGGAACGAAGATACGTCGTGTAAAATTACGCTATTGGGAGGTGATTATTTCTGCCACATACGATTTCTTTCTTGATACAAGTGCGTGATATTCTGCGGTTGTCTTTCTATGAGGAATATGACAATAAGAGTATTAATCACGCATAATCAATAATCGCATAAATATTATCGTAAAATCGCATCGCAAAAAAAAATCTTATGCACCATTTACGTAAGTGAGAACGATCAGCAAGCTTTTGGGTCCCCCAAAGAAGCAGCTTGGGACATAGCACTGCGAATGCGCAAAAAGTTCAGCGCATGAGCAATGCAGAGGTCCCAAGCTGTTCAGGTAACAAAGAGTTGGGTGCCCACATTTTAAAACTCTCATAATGACTGCAAAAATAAATCCGATTGATTCACTTTCCGATAGTTTTTGAAGTAAGGAAATGGGCTCGAGCACAACAATTTAGACCGGCACCATTTCCACAGTTTCTTTTCCTCGGCAGAGCATACCGTGCGTGCCCGGAATGTCAGTCATATTCCAACATTGCGTGTGTGATTCAGACGTGCTTTGTAGACAAACTGCTCACTCTTGCGTTTCCTGGCCTCTTTCAATAATGTAAAGTTCGAACAGCGGTTGAGACCATGGGGCCTCAACCGCTGCCACAGAAAGTGGAAACTCAGAAGACTTGACCGGCCAAAAAAAAAAAAAAATATCCACGAGCTTTTGCGCCTCTAGAGCAGAAGTCGAAACCTTCGGTTCTATTGCACCAAACAATAAACTTGCAGTATCTGGAGCATGGTATTAAAATTTGGTTTTACTGAATTTCTGGAACAGCACTAACCAGTCACGTAGCCGGGATTTTGTTTCGGGGGGGGGTTGCCCATGACAAAATGCTGTATGAGGGGAGGGGGAGAGGAGGTCCCAGCAAAATGAAAGATTTCGGGGGGGGGGGGGGGGGGGCAGGGGGCCCGGGCCCCATGGGCCGCCCCCTGGCTACGTGCCTGGCAGGCTGGCACTAACATATTTTGCTGCACTTATTCTACTAACGTTCGCATGTATAGAACGTAATGCAGCATACTGTTGAGTTGTTAGTAATTTTTATTTGGGAAGGCTTTTTTCGGGGCTTGAGTTTTGTAACATTATATCCTTCTTAATAATTATGTACGGTGTTCTGCGATTGACTTCCTACGAGGAAGAGAATGATGGGAAGCTCCGAATTGTTACGATAGGGGCTGCACGCACGACTATATATAACGACTACAGTCACTGAGAGTTAAAAAAAACACAAGGCGTACCTTATTATGTTCAAGTTAATCGATTCGTCGGTCGTTTCTCGGCAAATAACGTCGGAATCTCATTCGCTGACATCTCCCGATCGAATAACACTTTCACACATTGTCTCGATCATGCAGCTGTAGATATCCGTACTGCATTCCCGGACGCTACGCGGACGGTGATCGATGCTCAGCGGGGATAATCCTCCTTCCGATCGCAACAGCCCCGACCGGTGGATTCCAGACTAAGCGTTCGGTACAGGTCACGCATGGCCTGCCATCTTGCGACCACGCAAGTTCAATAAAGAACTAATGATTCGATTAGTGTTCGTGTTCGTGCCCGTATGTGTGTGAACCCATTTGCACGCCAGGCTGTAGTTCCAGCCGGGCTGTCACGCCAACGGGGCTGTCCACAAACGGGGCTCTCAACAAACGAGTGCGCCTCTTTCCCGCACTGCACGCGCGCAGAAACCATATCCGCGTCAAGCTTCTGCGCATGCGCCATGCCGACAGCAGCGCCTCCGCGTGGTCGTGACGTCAGAGCCACGCGTGGATGTAGTTGCTGAAAGCCTAAGAAACTCGGGGCTTAGTATGTTCTTGATTCGTGATAAGTCGTTTGACGTTTTTCTTGTCTAATGCCCTTATCAGACTGTCTGCGGAGCTATGAACCATAGCCTCCTACATACTGACAAAGCCTGGCAGATTGCCACGAGAAGCAGGCCGCCGAAATGGAAAAGGTGGAGCGGCAGACAACAGATAAGAGGAGAGCCACGTGACTGGCGCCCCGCTGTGGCGAGACGCCGAAACACGCTTCCCCCGAGCGAACAAGTGGGTTTCGGGTGCTCGCCGCTGCAAAAGCTGTGCGCTGACGTCCAGGTTCACGGAGAATTGGCTCTTTGAGGCTCCGGGCTACCAGATCCTCGCACTCCAAATCTGCGACCGGGCACTCTATGGCTCCGTCGTTGAACGGCCAGGCTGTATGCGTTTAGGAGGAGGCTATGTATGAACTCGCCAGGCCCCGCGTATCTTGATTCAATGGAAACGTAAAATAATTTCTGCATGCTGCCTACACACTCGGTTTCCGGACATCGGAAGACATTTGTCAAAAGCGACAAAAAAAAGTATATCTCAAAGCAGGTGAGTAAATATTGTCCGAAAATCCATATGAACAGAGTTTAAATATCTTAACGTAATTTTTAACCAGAAGTCGTTATGGTCCCGGAGGTATACTTCGAAACCAAACATGGACACGAGGGCAGCACGGGGGTAGAAATGATAGCGTCAGGTAACGTCTCGTTACGTGACGTCACGAGACGCTGCATAAGGTCGCAGCGTCATGTAACACTGATTCCCCGCTACATTTGGTGAGAAGCGTTCCACGCTAAGTTTAGCGGGCCTCGACCTTACAAAACACGAAAGGCACCACGACACACTGTGACGTCGGTGTCACGCGACACTGTGATATCCCGCTAAATTTAGCGGGCCACGAGCCTGGACAAGGCACGTATGTAACACACCCCATGATCTGTCGCGATGCCTCGCCAATAACTTGCTGCCGCCGTGAAAAGGGGCATTTCAGCGGATAATAGTCATTTAATAATCTCATCCTTGAACGATGAAAAGTGGTTATCTCGGTTCTGTGCTATATTGTCTCTGCTTCACAGCCAGACGCGAAGATAGCCCAGGAGAATGTAGATAGAAAGATAGATATTTGCTTATTATCGCTCGTAATCGCAGGTGCCTTACAAAGGCATGCAGCCCATATACAATAAATGCCTGTGAGGCCCGCGTCTAGGGGTTGATAATGATAATACAGTGAGATGTCATGAAGGGTGGGGAAGTGGCGACGTACTACAGTGAGATATCACGAAGGATGGGTCTAAATTGATCGCAGGTGTGTGGCAGCTTCGAGACAAAGTAGCTGAACCCCGGGTCGGTCACTGATGAGGAAGTTAGTTATCCATCTAGGCAACGACCGCCTTAGCTGTACTGCACGTACTACAAGGCAGGAGCCTGCACGTAGAGCAGTACCTAGGCCGTTCGAAAATCGAGTTGCAGTTCCTTTACTATACACCATTCCAAAATTTACAAGTCCTCAGTCCAGCGTGCGATCTCCTCAGCCCAGCTCGCGCATATTTGTAGTTTCGGAGAGCGAGACAAGTCACACGCCACACGCATGAACACTGAAAATGGAACCAGCCAGAAGCCCTTTTCTTTTTGGAAAAGTAAAAGCGTTTGAGAGCATGCATTGCTGTGTTTTTGTCTTATGCACGCGCACTCTTCTGGCTATGCCGCAATTGCGCTGAGAGGGTTGGCATGGACTGTGATTGCTAGGTGGCGCACGTCACCGCCCGATATCGAGGTTCAGCCGCATGCATCCATCCATCCAGCCATCCATCCATCCATGTGTGGGTATTACGAAACGATAAGTAGCGCCTTTCGGCCGTTTATTGCGTTGCACATTAGTGAGCTACGAGACAACTTTAAGCACTCATGATTTTATATATTTTTTTTAAGGCTTAACAGATTTGTTTACAAAAAGCTGTGAAAACTAGACTAACACGTTCTGTGCAGGTGAATTATACGACCAGGGGGCATATGATAGAGGACTAATCGTTACGATATGTCGCGCAATTAACTAAACGTTGTTAATGGACTCTTTAGTTAATGAAAATAAAGATATTGCAATCACAAACTTGCCGAGCGTCGTTGAAAAGCAGTCAATAAGTAAATTTCAGTAAGATTTGTGGCGTGTCGAAAACGCGGTGGTGAGCTAAAGTTACCACTCGTGTAACAAGCGCAAGCCTTTTGGCGCCATCAACGCGCCCGCGCTGTTTTTCCGTCTGTTATCATTCACCTTTTCACGCGGCCAGCACTGCGTCCGTTGCGCGAACGGTAATCACACCACCGCGCTTCCCACGCGCCCAAAATATTTCTAAAATTTACTTTTTCTGTGGTTTACGATAAAGCTCCTCAAGTTTTTAATTGAAACCATGTTTATCTTCACATTTAAAGAAAGTTATTTAACATATTTTAATTATTAATCCGACTTATCGTGGCAATCAGACCCCATCATACTATGTCCTGGTCGTATAGCTCACCTGCACAAACAAAATAATAAAAATTTTACGGATAAAAAAAACAGAAACAAAAAAACAACAGTCAGCAAAAACGAAACAAAAAAATGCTAAATTTACATTGTTAGAGAACCGTTTGCTACATACTTTTGTCAATTGTAATGATATTCGGCTGCGGTTCTAATTTCGCTCCGAAACGAGCATGGTAAATGTAAGCAGAATGAACAGTTCCCATCCATGTTCAAAAGGTAACGCGTACGCAGGTGCCTGTTATTCTTCATGTATAAAAACACAATATTAATGCCCGGAGAAAAGCACCGAACGTGACACGACAACGCTTTTTTGTCTGTGTGTGTGTGCACAAGTAGCCCTCGCGAACGTTCCGAGTTCTTTCGTGAAATAATGCAAAGAAAAACTTGAACTCGAAATCTACGTGTTGATAAAAGCAGTATGAGTGCCTTTGATTTTTTCAACAGTTCAATGTATCACCGAACGATGGGTGACTAGAACCGAGGTTTATTCTTCACAACTGACCCTTTTGTGTCTACCTGTAGTTAACTACTGGAGCGGAAAGAAGGCCGGACTTTCAGAGGATGTGCTCAAGGTTCTATTTCCCGAGCTCTACGTGGCCAGTGGAAAGTATGTTTCAAGCATTGTGCCTCACAAAACAAATTAAACATCCTGATGCTATCGCAAAAAACAGATGGTCAAAGCGGAAAAAATAAAATAATTAAAGGGCGACTTGTATGCCCTTTTTAACTTATAAAGAGATGTTTAAACAACTGATTGACCAAACCAAGCTCCACAGGCCGATACACTCCCACTAAGAATGCCAAGTGCAAACACAAAGCCGTAACTGACGACTACAATGATGATTATGATGCGGATTTTTCCTTTGCATCGGGAAAACGCCACATGCTTCGGCAGTTTGGGTGCGAGCCTAGAAAACAGTTGAAAAGCAAGGACTCGCACGTGAATTCCAATCTCGGAAGCTTACAAAAAAGACGTATTCGCGTCATAAAATGCGCGCTTGCAAATCCGGCAGTGCTCGTTCGGCTGCCATGATCACCCGTCTGACCTTGTTCTCACGGCAGCTGACAATCTCTTCGCGAAACAGAGCTTGGCCGACGGAAATCTAAATAGTAATAAAAGTAATGATTCGTTTGTTGTTTAAACAGCAGGAGGTTAGTCTGCCTGATCACAGCGACATTGTTACCCGCAGTAGATGCGAAATTTATCATTTACCCTTTACCGCGAAAAATAATTCTTTGAGCTATAAGCCGACACAGTGCGCTGGCATTACGAGAAACAAAGTGCCACACGTTGCAGTTCTTGCTTCTGCAGGAGCCTGCTACAATGTAAGCCTAGAAATAGCGGAACGGTTATTTACTTTCAACCACACAGGGAACGTTCGCACATTTATGTGCATGCGCAGCAGCGTTTGCTCGTAAAATGTCATTGGACTTTGAAGGGCAAGATAGCGGAACGGTTCATATTGAGTAAAACTACTTACCCATTCTTTTTGTGTTTTTCTTTTTCTTTTCGGCACGTAGACCTTACTGGGAAGACAGCAGCCTAAACTACAGAGGAGGGTAAGGAGTGGCTACAGTGTGGTATGCATGTTCGACGACGGCCGGCATTCAGCGAAATAGTACTAGAAATTGCGATTTCAGAAATCCAGATGCTAACTCACGAGTATCTCATTCGGCGTTGAGCAACTTCATTATCACAACTATGAATCATTTGCTCTTCATCGTCTGGGTTCTCTGAATTTCGCGGAAACTAACAGATGTAGAGGATAATTAAAATGTGATTTAGAACTCCACCGATATGCTGTTTCCAGGAGGCAGCAGCTTCGTGACTCTCGTCTACAAGCAGGTAGTACTCCGGTTCTACGGGCAATCGAAAGGTCTTCAAAATAAACTGCCTGAACAAATAAAAAATAAAAAAAACGGTGAATTAGCTTGCAATTTCGACCATAAGCGTACCCCTTGGCGAGCGCTAGATCGCCGGTTCTTTAAAAGAAAGTTTGGTTTGAAGGTGATTGAATTGCCCGTCAAACCGGGGTATTGTAGAACAAGATTAAATGACATCGTGGCCCTTTTAGTACTTGTAGTTCATCTACACCAAACTCGATCAAAAATATATTCGATTACAATTCTGTGCGCGCAATTCTCTTTTCTCCGGTACTTTCCTAAAAGTCGTGCTGCTTACTTTATTGTTTTCGGTCTCAACATTGTACGCAGGAGACCACCGAAGAGTCAATATTTTTATTATTATACTCTTAAATTCGAATTTATAATTTTCTGCCGACATTAGAATCATGTTATCATTTGATTTGCACATCAGATCCTAAGACTCTCATTTTCTCTCTCTTGAATAGGTTCCATGGAGGCTTTGGCAGGGATGTCTACGACCGTCTTCGAGCTGCTGCCACTTTGCACAAAGGAGGTACAGAATTCTAAGAAAGAATAAGGCCTACGGGTACAGATGGACACAAACTAAGCAGAAAGGATCACTTTAAATGTCTCCATTAAGATTTTCGTATGATGATCTATACCAACTCCGGGGCGCGATATCTAGATATAGTCAAGGAGCTAAACTCTAGAAACATGCGTTGGATTTCGAAAATCCAACGTGTTTTTTTAAAACAAAATATGCCAACGTCGACATTATTTGCGCATATCAGTGCCTTTAGAAACCAGAATTTATGCACTTTTGGCAACTGATTTCAATAGAAATGTCTGTGCGCATTGCTCGTGAAGGCTTTCAACCTAGTGGTGAGCACATGAAAAATAAACGTTGACTGATTGAGTGATTCAATGTTTCAGTGTATAATGTGCCGAGAGGCGTACTTAATAGAAATAATTAGCTTTTCTTTAAATCTTCAACAAGTTAAAAGCCCGATTATTATAATAATCATCTAACAGAAATGTTTTCTGAAGTGTAAAATAAAAATACCGCTATTTCTTTTTCTTTTGTTTTTGCTCACGCGATTACATGATCATTGAAGTTAGAATTCAGGTATATTAATTATAATTAAAAATATCCATAGGATGCATAAACGAGAATGCTGAAAAATGTTACACGAAGAAGCTTAACGTAATACTTATGTTAAGAGAGTAACAATGGGTAAGTAATGCGCACTAAAGAATTTAAGAATTAAGGTACACAAAACTACAAAAATTACATCTGAAAAAGGAAGAAAAAAAGACGTTCGGCACTTATGGTTACGGATAACTTAAGAAACACAGGGCGTGGCTTGTCTCGAGCACTTTATCATCTCTCTGCAGCTAATCAAATTGCAGCATTAGAAAATAAGATCACAGGAGAACCAATCACGAAAGCGAGAAGCGCGAACACGATAGGGCACGTCCTGCATTTCTTGAGTGGTCAGTGACCATAGATATCATAAAAGGCAGGGCGTCGCCGAAGTGTAACTGACACGAAACTTGACGCATCACGACATGGTTGCGCAATGTTCACACAGAGCGATGCTGAGTTCCTGTCTGTGACCGACCGATCACAGGATGACGGGGACTGGCCATCCATGCCCCCCTCTCTCTCTAATTGTCATTAGTCAAAGCCTAATAAGTGTTCGTGCGTTTACTACTCGTGTGTATAAATAAGAAAAAAAAATCGGCACATGATGAGGCAGAAGAAAACTGTGCCCTCATATGAAATGTTTTACACAACCGCTGTTCAAACATAGGTTTTGGGATTTTATTTTTATTGCGCCAAAGACTACGGGGCAGGTTACGACCTCAAAACATCTTGTTATTTTGTTTAATAATTTCGTCTATTCGTGACTGTTAGACGTTCTTCAGACGGGCTCGTAAATATGGTTACAATCAAACAAGTGATATAAAAAGACTATTTCTACTTTAGTAACTAAACAAAAAAAACCTCGACTTGTCCCCCAAGGAACTAATTTGACAAAACCAAAACTCAACCGTGCTTTTTTTTTTTTTTGCGGGCACGTAAAGTTGATTTTGGCGGAGCAAGGTACGAAGGCAAGCACGGAAAAGTGGCTGTACACGAACTAGAGATCGCAAGTAAAGGCGTTCGCAAATTAGGAACAAGCCAGCAGGACCACGCAAATCTAAGCGATGTCCTGAAGAATGACGTTGTCGTATACGACCCGAAATTAACGGGCCGACCACTAGAACGGACTTGCCCCAAGTACACAGCAGCACAAGAATGGTAAAATGTTATTGTAAGTAGAAGAAACGTTCGCATCGCAAAGTTTGCCTTATTTTAATCATCCTAATATTTCTGCAGGATCCTCAGGACGCCAGCAGCCCCTCATCGATTATCATCAGTAATTGACGATGCAACTTTATATTTGCCCTCAAAAAGTTGGTGCTCAATAAAGACGGGAATGAATTTCTGTTTCTTTTATCTTTTAGATACTCACCACGAAATTTACGATATATTAAGTTTACTCCTACGGCGGTAATTAAAATATGGAGATTAAAATAAAACTCCATTTCAGTCAATTCATTTGTCACGAATGTCTCCAATTTACAAAATTCGCGAGTTCTAAATGTTCGTTACTGAGTAAAGGACTAGTTTTAAGTAGTGCGCTGAGTAACAGTGGCAAATCTTTCATACAAGAACCTCCAACATTGTGCGCTCTGAAAACACAGAGGTTCTACATACGTTTTGTTCAATGCGAATCTTCAGTCGTGTTGAGGGAATGCACTTGGACCTCATTCCCATTACATCAGCAAATATCTGTTCAAAACGAGTACACGGCGAAACCTTAGCTGAGACTGGTTAATATAAAGCATCACTAAGGGTACACAGGACCAAAATGGTGCATGTAGACTGCAGCTTACACTGGTTCGTGCGCTACAGGCGTGTAAACGGTTTCTTTGGCGCAGTTTCAGTTAAGCCGTTTATATGTTGTATCCTCCTGTTTAACGACTGTAACTGGACTTCGTACGTCCGCCCCGTGGATTCAGCATTCGCACAAGTCCTTGACAAGTTAGAAACACCCCATGTCCTCTCATCTAATGCTTTCAATATTGCATATAAAGGGGCGTCCTTCCCCACAAAGGAACGTCATCCTTAAATTCATTTGTAGAATATCATATGTTTACGATAAATAAATTCAAACATTTTTTCTTTTTAAACAGGAGAGCTTTTTTTACAGTAGATTAGCTGGCGCAGATTAACCGACAAGAGCGAACGTACGACGACCTATTATACAACTCAGATAGTGTATACTAACTAGGCAAAGACTAATCCGTAATCAAGGCGCTCGTTAACGCATGTTTTGGCCGTGCCGCCAACGGCGCACTCAGCCACGCATGAAGCAACTTGAGCGTCATGAACCAACACCGTCAAACAATGAACTACCACGAACCTTAAAACGTAAGCCTACTTTTGGGAAACTGTCGTTAGGGGATTTACCTTCCAAGCGGCGGAACTCGTGAGCCTAAGCATAAACCGACGCGCTTTGGAGCGCACTTGAGTCGGGAAAAGTAACTTTTTTATTAGAAGAAAACTAAAATAGTAAAAGAAAAAGTTATTGTGTGATGGGTATGTTTATAGAGCCGAAAGTGTCTTGTTGACTCACCATAGTTATTCGGTCTATGGCTAAGCTAGCCTAAACGTAGCGTGCAGGACTAGCACGAACGCTTTTCATCACGCGAAACTGGATACAACCAACTAAAAATGCGTCGGAGAAAGAACGCCCTAAAACTTCTAAATGGCTCAGCGGCGAGAAGAGGACCGACCTTTATAAGATCTTCCAAGAGTTTAGCGGGTCTAAGTTCCACGGCTTTAGTGATAGTAAAATAATGCCATGATCCAGTTCGACTCATTGACTACGATGGAGCTTCAGAAGGTGTAAGTTAAGACTAAGGGCTACAAAGACACAGAAAAATATTCTCTTTTACTTTGGTCTAGGAGGGGGGGGGATTTTCAAATTTTACGCGACTGGTTATTGTTCTTGATTATAGCTAGCTGCTTTCTACAGTCAGCTTCCGATCAGCATCGATATCAGAATTTCGATGTGTTGATTCGGGTTTGTTGCGGCTGCGGTTAGAGTTGCGACTGCGGCTACAAGAAATCAATATGAAAAAACTGACTTGATGCAGAATAAGCAATTGAAGATCGACAACCGACAGCAAAAACTCCTATAGAGAGTTAATCGTGTCTGTATGCAGGAAATTTAAGAAGTCATATAGCTTGCGCTGAAAATGACTAAAGAGAATACACCTGCATACCATCTAGAAAGAAGAGCCTAGAATTCACATCATACCTCCGCAAATATTTCGGACACGACATCGTAAAGTGATATTCTGGCAAGAATCAGAATGGCAGTCATCATGAAGTTACCATGAGGACCCATTTGCTACAAGCTTCTGCTTGACTCCTCTGCGCTTCGCTCAGACTGCTCGGAAGTCAAACGCTCAGGGACAATACGGACCTGCATTGAACTCAGATTTGTACGCAACATGCCGCATAAAACGACGGAGACCTTAGGCTCACAGGGGATCGCAAATCGAGCAGTGTCGAGGCTGCGGGGTGAATGCAGCAGACGCCTGACTGCTCACAATCGATCTACAGGCGGTAAAGCAATACCATCGAGACCGGCTATATCGAAGTCAGCGGGAATCGGAAATCACTTTGCTATATCCGCTATTTCGTTATAACCGACTTCGGTTATAACGAAGTGCAAAAGAGAATGAGAAATCGTGATCGCTTCACTGTAGCCACTATTTCGTTAAAACAGACTTCGTTATAACCCGTCAAGACAATAGGGAATTGTAGTAGACCGTTTTTCTCCTCCGCTACGGTATCCGTGAAGAAAACGCCGCACCTGCGCATGCCCGCCGCCAGCCTTATCTGCATAGTTCAAGGTCTCGCGGGGGATTACGGAGCGCTATCCGGGTGCTTAGCGGGCTGCGGAAACGGTCTACTACAATTCCCCACAATCACACGGAAGAAAACGCTCGCGCGTGACGCCGTTGTTAGTGGATACCGGACAAGCCGCCCCGAGCGGAAAACACGCTGAATCTCCATGCGCCGCGAAGTGACAGACTGGGTCCGTCTTGGCGCCGCCGTGTGCTTCAGCGTCCCGCTTCTTGCGGGACGCTTCAAACGCCACGGCCGCTTGATTTCCCTCTCAAACACGATTCAGACAGTGTCTGCAAACCGCCTTTTGTTCGATGTCTGCCGAGTCTGAGTGATGTCCGCCGATAACGGCCGACTCACTCCGCTGTGGACGCCGGCCCGGAGTCTTATGCAATGTAAAAAAAGGAAAGATTAAGGAGCTATCGCGAATACGTAGAATGCCTCCCAGGAGCACAGTAGACCAAAATGTCGGCGCACGAAAGGCGATTGTCAGAATGGTATTTACGCAACCACACAGGATCGCTGTAATCTATAACGATCCTTGAGGGCTCCCGTGACTTTGCAGGTCTCTCCCCTGGGCCAACACTACGAAGTAACGGGCGGTAGAACGCACTAAACGCACAGCGGACACCTTCCAGGTACCGTAGTCATAGTGATTCAATTCACGATATGCGAAATGGAAGACAGACCTTAATGTAAATGTTTCATAAAAAAAATAACGTTCGGAGAGCTGTGACATGCAGTGCAAAGACGCACAAGGAGTCAGAGTCCAAGGACTGAACTCTGCTATGCGCGTACAACGTTGTAACAAGTAAAAAACAAAAAGTGATTACGGCTTTGAAGAAACATTTGCTTATCAAACGTGGGTGGCTAAGGGGTGACTATAGAGAGAAAACAAATCCAGTGCAGTCTACTTTCCCGCAAAGAACTTGGACGTCAAGAAAGGGCGCCAAGAAATGACGATGCAGAAAATAAGTTAGGCCAAAAAAGTATGTGCTGTGGCACTGCGCATTACATATGCACGTGAAACGTCACGATCAGAGTCAAAGCGCAAACTGTTTCTTTTTCTTCTTAGGTGTAGCCTCGTCATCCACCGAGCTTCCGCCTTAAATAGCAAGCATTGGTTATCTTCAATTCTTTGCGGGAATGTGAACCCACCAGACTCCTCCAGAGTATAGGGAGACTAATGTCACATTCAATTGGGGCGCACGCAGCACCGAGAAAATGCTGCCACCAAGGCCGCGCCACGGCGCGGGTGCAGCTCATGACGCACTACCAAGTGAACACCAAACATTCCGCCGTGCAACGCGCTTGGCGCGGTCACTTCAAGGGCAAAACATAAACGGGTGGACCATTGAACAAAATCCGCCGCGAATAGGGCGACGGCGCGCACCATCTATACTTCGTCTCATCTTACGATGGACTAAAGGCCAAAGCCGCGGGCCGCTAGGTCCAATCACGTTACACGCTAAACTATGACATGCTTAACATTGAGTAAGGGAGGACGAATAATGCTCCGAATCAAAAAGCGCTGGATCATTTCCATAGCTTCGACAGTGCAAAGAGTCTATGTCGTGGCTTTATCTGCGACGTAAAATTAATGAGTCACACAGAGCTATTCATTGGTGATCCTTGACGTAGGCACCGACACGTGGATCGAAGCGAAATACCATGCAATCTTTAAGTGGCTTGTGATTGGATCTGGTGGTCCGTAGTTTTACCTTTAGTCCATCCTAGGGTGAGACGAAGTATAGCGAGAGTCTTCCGAGCCGCCATGTTTACCGAGACGAGGAACACGAAGCGAGGGAAAGAAGGAGACAAAGGAGGCGGAGAGCGTTAACTCAAGGCCGCACCGGCCCGCAGTGCGCGAAGCTGCACGGTCTCCTGTCGACGGTGCCGCTGGTGCAGCAACGCGTCCGGTGTCGTGCGCCGCACGAAGTCCCAAATGAACGTAGTGCAGCCGCACCGCACACGACCATATGAACGCGACGCGTCCGTCGGTGCAGCGCGGTGCGGTGTGGTGCGCCCCAATTGAATGTGACATAAGGTGTCTTCAAGAATAATGTCAGAGTTATGAAGAATAGAGTCTCAGTCTGGGGTATGTACATTTACAAGGCGAAAGCGCAAGGAAGTCGCTTTCCCCAAAACTCCAATCTGATGGTAGTGTAAGATCATTTAACGTTTGTCGCGTATATGCCACGCAGGTGAAAACTCGGCTGATTCGTCCCATCAGCTCGCACAGGGAAGTCGTCAAGGCTCACAACAAGGAGAGAAAGCGACTAAGTCGCGAAGTACGCTCGAAACACACTACCAGCACGAACATGCCTACGACTGGCACAATTACACATTTAAGCTGACCGTAAACTTATAGTCAATGACATCACATGAACCGGAGTACATGGCTCATTATGTTCACATCATTTGCTTCATGATCCCTTCCTTGGCGTCCCCATCGGCTAAGGCCACAATTCCGCCGGCTCGGAAATCCCGCTGCTTTTATCAATCTGACATTGACTACAGCAACGCAAATAAGGAAGAGCCACAGCGCTGTACAAAAAACAACAACAAGAAACCTGCGAGAGCATCATCAAACTTAGAGCCGAACTCGCACACAAAATATGGGCTCGTGCTTCCACGTAATTTAACTGACAAGATGATACAGCCGACGATCCGGCCTATGCAATTTCTGTGGAACATAACATTCGAAAAGTTCGTGCACTTAAATCAAGATGCGAAAACTTCGTGATACTTGCGCTTCTTCGATAATGACACTTAAATGAAATGAGATAAAGTGCTCGAGGTTCGTGACGATCGTAACACACCGTGACGTCGCCGGGTACGCACGAGGGCATGAAAGCGGACGGCAAGATATGTTCATATAAAGACCACTTCTTGGCAATGCTGCAGATTCAGTGCGTCCGGTCCACCCTGCCGAGAAGTCTCCAAGCCCTAGGATGAAGCAACTCCTCCTCCTCGTCATCTGCGTTGTAGTCCTCAACGACTGTAAGAACTCTGAACCGCACTTAGACCTGGTCTCTTCGGAGACAAATACTTTTAAGTTAGATCTTGGGAGCTTCAAACTTTCTTCGCTCAAGTAATCAAGTGTTTTAGTCCAACGTTCCGCTCTCAGTCAAAGCCGTAGTGTAGCCAACAGAAATAACTAAAAAATACTCTCCTCCAAATGCATGATAACGCGTAAGTGTTGGCGGAAAAATTGGCGGTGGTAAAAGTTTATTTTATTAATCAAACTCAGTGCACACAAAGAAAAATCTACTTCACCGCTTGCGAGCTTTACAGAAACTAGAGAGATACTGAGCAGTAGATAAACTGCGCGATTTTATTAGTTACACATCTGACGTGTCATTGTCCGACATGTTAAGTCTGCTAGAGTTGAGCACTTACATCTCGGGAGCAGTAGAAAAAAAAGATAGAAGAATAACGGTATTAAAAATTGGCGAATAACGAGAAAATAGCCTAGTTCATGTTCTGTCGTGGCCAGACGCAAAAATTACTACAGTTTTTTTTTTTTTTTTAAGGTTTAGGAAGACGTTTTTTTTTAAACAGCTTGGTCAAATGATATTGCGATACAGGACAATTTCAAATTGCACCAAATTTCAAGGCGCGTATTAACGTTTCACACCGCGAATGTTTCAGGCACAGCAAGATTGTGGCCACTCAGGGCGCCACCGTAAGTGAATCAACAAACGGAACTTCGAACAAACCTAAAGTTGTTTAAACCGAGTTTTAAACAATCAAAATTAACCAACAACCTAAAAAAAACGAAAAAAAAAACGTGGGGCTTTATTAATTTAATATTCCATATTAATATAGCCAGCCAGCAACAGCCAGGCGGCGCCAGCAGAGTGAGAGCCCACGGTTATGCCCTGTCCCGTTGTAACTCGGCAAGCGGTGAACGATAAGCCCCACATTGCGTGCCCAAGGCTTCGAACAAATGCGCGACGTGACGAGCGCAACGCACATACTGGAGCATGACGCAGCGAAAAGCCTGATAGTTCTTCGAAGCACAGGCGCGCTCCGGTGATACACAGTTCGTCTCCGATTGGCCCGCCCAGACCGTAGCTTCCCCTGTACTGGCACGTTACGCGATCACGGCTTCCTGGGATACCCAGTATTTCTTGCTACAGACACTAGGCTAAGCGGCGCCACCAGAGTAAAAGCTCACGTTTGAATCAATGCAGCCAGCTACTCTCAGGTACCCAATATTTTTGCTTCAGTCGCTGGATGGCGCCAAACCAAACAGCATTGCAGGTTGCCTATAGGGAGTATTATTAATACGACGCTTATAAAAACTCCCTATTAATACTAAGACGCACGAAGCGTCTTAATATTAATAGGAAGTTTTAGAATAGCCGTCGTCGCCACTGCGCATGCGCCGAACGCTAACCACGTTTTGCGCTTTGCGTGCGCTATCTTAGCGCACGCTATTTTTCGGAAATTGCGTGCGTACGCGAAGAGTCTTTGCGCTCCTCCAAGGTGGATACGTAATGAGAAGTTGGCCAAAGCCAAGACGAGCAGAGTTAAAAAATGGCGGCTCCCAGGACCATGGCTGCGGCAAGCTTTGGCGGCGGCGTGAGCGCGACGTCGGCGGCATCCTCGCGACTGCGATTTTCCATACGGGACGACATTGCACTCGGTTTGGAAAACCCAGTAAGGTGGGCAACGATCACCGGAAACTTGATGCTTGCGACGCGCGAACATTTCTCGGCGAAGGTATACGGTGTGCGAAGGTCAGTACACGAGACACCTCTTGCCAAGGCGACGCAGGCGGACACAACCGGTCGACCGCTCGCGTCGCATTCTCGCGTTATAACAAATCTAAAATGTTACTCTGGACCAAAAAAACTTTGTTTTTTTCAAGTTACAGCATTTCGTGTGTGAAATAAAAATTGTGACTGTATCTTGGTGGAGTTGCAAGCGCGAGATGCTTGGGCTTTTGCGTCGCGGCGGAGAAACGCTATTCTAAAACTCTCTTGCGTAGCGTGCGTTAACGCAAGCGCTAAATTTAGCACTAGCGTGCGCTAAAATTGCGTACGTTATTCTAAAACTCCCTAATATCGTTCCGAATTCAATGCAATTACGGAACTTGTCAATAAGAACGACGAAGAACATATCACGAAGGCTGAAGCGCGTGCATAACTGAGCCGCCCCCCCCCCGCGTTCCAGTCCTCCCTGTTTCTTAAGTTGCCAGTGAATCACTAGCGGGTGATACTATGCGTCGATCTTCTAAGTAGCCTCGATCTATCCACGATTATAGTGAATACGTCAACTTCCGGTTTCATTTCTATGAACAACTACGAGAGTCAAATTGATCTGTCTCGTCCAATCGTACGAAAATGCCACTCGGAGGCATACGGAACACAACCGCACAAAAATCACAAATGTATAATTGGAAAACGTAAGATAAGTAGAAGATAAAAGAAAACATATAGGAGGGAAAGACCCTACGATCCGATGGTGCCATTAAAGCAGCGTCAAGATTGTTCTATCACCAAATAAACCCATCACGCTCTAATAGTAAATAAAAAAACAGGTTTACGGCGCTTTTACTGTGCGTGATTGGTTCAGTCGGGAATAGCAAACGTAGAAAGACGATGAGCGCCACGATGATGCATTTTGGTACCACTTGATTGGCTCCATAGGATATGGTAGCATCGGCCACGTTCGGAGTTATAAAGTGAAACCAACGTTACTAAAGCACACACTTGGGAAACTCACCCTTCAAGCCCAGACCGCTCGCGGCCACCGAGACCGAACTAAATACGATAACAGCGCCGCCCTTTAGCGACGAGTCAAAACATAAAAGTTTATTTATATAGCTACTGCGAAATAGCACTCCGAGATGGCGCCACAGGCCCTCGCGCAACTCGACCTGAAGCAATACGTGCAGCCGTACAGTTCCGGGAGTGGCCACTGCTGAAAAAAATGGCGGCGTTGCGATCGCCATTAGTTTGGTTCTCGAGTACGGATCGGAGCCACTTTTTCAAAGCAGGCGCTACGGCAGTTTCCCAGCGTTACGTTGAGTGAAACGTAATATAGAGGATCATCACAATGTGATCTCACAGGGAACGCAATGAAAATATTTGCGCCGCTTCTTGAGCCCCTTTGTGACTCTTATGACAAGCAGTCGATTGACGCGGCAGGAACGAGAGCTACGTGCCGAGAAAATAAGGGAGAGGGAGAGACGAGAGCGCGCGTGGACGTTAAAACGCCGAGTTCTACTTGGAATGACGGATAGAGAGTAAACGTAGAGCTAGCTGCCTTTGTCTCCACTGTACACGTCGAACCCGTTCGAATGCGACAGACAAACGCCGGACGCCAGCGCTCCGCGTTTTTATGCGTTCGACGAGTGCGGTGAAGATAAAGGCTGCCTTTGTGCTCCACTGCACGTCGACGAACGCGTTCGAATTCCAAAGCCAAACGCTGGACGCTGGCGATCAGCATTTTAACGCGTTCGATGAGTGCAGTGGAGACAAAGGCAGCTATCTTTAGATATACCCACCACTCATTCCAACCAGAGCTCGGCGTTTTGATGTTCTCATGCGCTCCCACCTTCTCCCTCTCTCTCTCTTTTATTTTTTCGGCGCATAGTAGGACGCTTTAATATTGCGTTTTAGAATTAAGTAACACTGACAGGGTATTTATGATTGCCGATTTTTTTTTGTTTTGTTTTTGTGCATGACTTTTAAGAGCCCAACTACCCAGAACACAATTTGCGGCTCGAAATTCGTTTTCTTTCCGCCCGAAAGCAGCCGTTCGAGAATTAACCGGTTTCAGTCGCTCCCACTCTAGTTTCCATGATCACGTGCCGTTGAAACGATGTGAATCAAATATATGCAAAGTAGTAGGTTATCTAAGACAGATTTAATATTAAACATAGAAAATAATATGAACCCCATTTTTATGGCCTCCAAGAAACTGCAATACGTTCATCGAAAAAAAAATAGTTGCACTGAAGTACATGCATCTATCAAAATAACACTTCAGCCCTGATGTGATATGGGACCCTCTCAGCACTGCAAAACCCTTCAGTCCATCTAACCCCTTCAGCCCTTCAAACCCTTTCAGACCTTCAGACCCTTCAGCCCTCCACACCCACTCAGCCCTCCAACCATTTCACACCTAAATAACTGTGAACCACAGACCAAAAATACAGTTTGAGTTTACATGCATGTTGTAACTCAAAAAGACGATAAGAACTAATGTTTACTCAAACCCGTGTTTAAGCAAGCCTGTAAACCAAAGCGATCAGACCAAATAGATAAAACCGAGTTCTTTGTCGCAAAAACAGGAAACAAAATCCTTCAAGGTACTCACAATGCTATTGGGTAAATTCCTTAGATGTATGGTTGTTTAACTCGTAAAACCGAGCAGTTGCACGACACGCACAAATACACAAAGTCAGTAGCATGTTTAAAGGGGCGGTGCAACGATTTTATGATCAAAAGAATTTGAATCTTGTCATTTTTACGTTGTTTATCGTGTCCCGGAGAATAGAGAAAACACCTCCTTCATTAAAAATGTCCTGATTCGCTGCATAATCGCGAAGCAAAAGTCGAGCTTTTTCCCCCACCTGCAGCCCCAAGTGGCAGTCGAAGGAACTACGGCGAAAAGATTACGTGACCTCGCTCGGCTCTAAGCTGCAGCATAACGCCCGCTAATGTCAGCGGAGAGAGGGAGAGGAAGCGTCCTCCAAGATAGCACATGGGAAGCTACACGGCACTCCGAATGACGTCACTGGGAGTGCGACCAGGTGTGACACTGAAGGCTGGGAGTGAGTTGAGGGGTGCCCGAAATGCCAATATTTATCTTTTTTTTACGCAACAACTAGGACACGCAGGCGAAATCGGTTTTTTGTTCTTTACTTCAGAAGTGTCAGAGGGCAACTTCCAGAAATCTTTGACCAATGTCCGGAAATCGTTGCACCCCCTTTAACTAAAACCACGAACGCGCCACCAACATCCGCCACCGATGAGAAACCCTGTGCACAGTCACGATGCCGTCGCTTGGTGCCGTCACGGTGGCGTCTCCGGGGTCTATTTCGCTCGCTGGATGGTTCTGAAGCGGGACGGACGAAGGGGCGCAAGAAACAGGGCACTGGGAGAGCTTCTTGATCCGTAAACCCAGCTGCTCTAGAAGGTAGGTCCCACGCATGGGACAGAGAGCCGAAACTAAGTGTCCGCTTGTTGGTCCGCATTTGGTTTACGCTCATTCACGGAGAAAAAACCGTGCGACTAGTTTCCGACGGAGGCCGTATTGCTATTCACTAAAACAGGTTATCTTGAAAAGAACAGAAAAAAAAGTCCCCTCCCATTTTCTCTATGCACACTCTATCCCTCGTGAACGAGGGGTTGTGATCTGGGCGCTTCGTGTTCAACCCGTAAAACAGGTACACAGATCACACAGACACAGCGATGGGACCACGTCAATCAAGGTCACGACAAGATAGGGACAGGGGAACGTCTCTTCAATTTCCAAGACTCGTTGCGGCCGCCCGTCCAATGCAAAACGGCCAAGCGGCTCCCCGATGCAGATATCGCGAAGGGTCACGTGACCATTGACCAGTTAAAGGCCGACGTACATGTCGCGTTTCCAATTTGCCCGCCTCCTCTTTTCCTATATTCTCTCCACTTTTTACCTTGAACCCACATGGCCCCCCTCACAGCTTAAGGCCGATTCACACGACGGACTGATCCGCGGATGGATTGATCACGTGACGACATATCCGCGGTTCGTCCGTCTCCCAAGCGCATCCATACGAGGGGGACGACGAGCAGACGCCAGCGAGGACGGACCGAACCTGTTCGCAAACAAAGTGCGCAAGTGCTCGGCGTGTTTCTTTTCCTTCGTTCCTTTCTCTAACTCAGCGGCGCGCCGCCAGAGCCGCCGGCAGTGCTTGGGGGGGGGGGGGGGGGTGGTGGGGGGTAATAAACAGCACGCGACAAACCCCCCCCAAGAAAAAAACGAACGCGCATTTCTTTTTCTTTTTCCCTCTCCTCCTCTCCCCTCCTCCTCCCCCCCCCCAACCTCAGTAATGTCCTCCCCTCAGAAATTCCTGGGGAGGACCCGGGCTGTGACCCAGCCTTGT